>JAQIXD010001109.1:0-17517 GCA_034699985.1 Minunthozetes semirufus
ACCATTATGGACGCCGATAGGGTAATGGTGTTGGACGCCGGAAAACTCATCGAATTCGATGAACCACACCTTCTCCTCAAGAATGATAATGGATTGTTCACATCAATGGTGCGAATGACGGGCAAAGGAATGGCTGAGAATCTGAAGGAAATGGCAAAGATCTCCTACGATAACAAACGGAATGAGTCCCCATTCCATCTGTTCCAGATCTCAGACATAAAGGACACTTTGGCCAAAGAGTCGCCTAAACACGACGTTCTTATCGAGAGTGTAGAGAACGACGACAATGAAGACCAAAATAAAGTCGATTCAAAACAAGAAACGACTGAATTATAAGAATAATACAATCAAACGATAATATGATTGAAATATTGAATCAAATAATGGTTTGAGTTTCAGAATAATTGCTTCTTAAGGCCCAGAGATGTGAAGATCTCTTCGTCAGATATTCCGTGATTTTCCTCTTCTCCTCTAAAGTTATGAACAAAAATATAAATTAATTTTTTAGCGAAAAAAAGCAATTTATTTCAATAAAGAAAAGTTATTAATATAATATTTCATTACTCATTGCCATTCTGTGACTCCGGTAGAACTTTGTCGAAACCAACCTTTCCTAACAAGTAATATGTGGGTTGTTTTCCACGACCTGATGAAACAGAAAACCACAAAATTTAAGTTATATCGAAATCTTCAATAAATTGATTATTAAATTCAGAGATCAAATTAATATCGTCTCATATCTTGGAATACAAGAATATAATTATATGTAAACTCACAATAATCTCTTTAAAATAGATATTTTATTCGGAAATATAATCTTTGATCAATTGAAAAACGATTACCAGACAAAAATAAGATGAAATAAATAAGAATGGATTTTAAAACCAAAATATGGGCATTCATAATGGCATTCAATTATCCTGGCTCTTCTTACAAAACAATCTTGTACTAGTGCTTCGCCATTGAATCCAAACTAACCTTTAAGTGTTATCTCTCCTCTGTATTGAATGATGTATTCACCGGTTTGTCTCAATTTTTCTTCAGTCGATTTGCTTATATGTATTTTATAGGATCTGCTCCTAAATTATGAACAGAATATGAGATTCAATTTTAAAATTACATTTTTCATCTTAAAATAGATGAAAATTGTTAGAAATAAGTGATTTTTCAATTTAAAAATCGCCTCAATATAGGAATGAATGAAATTCTTGTCAATAAAATGGTTTGACTTAAAAGTTAAATAAGTTTTTGAGACATACGTCGACTCAAGCCTTGAGGCTATATTGACGGCATCACCAAATAGACAATATCTTGGATTAGTAGACCCAACAACTCCTCCAACGACTGATCCTTTTTTCATGATATTGAGTGAAAACATTGGCAAAGAAGAGACAAACAAAAACAAAAAATCAATTTCATGTTATGAGCCATAAATCGTAAGAAACAGATGTGTTGTGAAACTGAATCTGAATTCAAATGATCTCTCATTTGATTTGAATGAGAAAAATGTGAAAAATGGACAAAACTAAACACTATTTCCACTTATTTTTAGTAACAAATGTTTCTATAAAATGCATTTTTTTGCCGAATGTTTGCCAAACCTGAATGTATTCCGCATCTCAATTGAAGAGGAATGGTAGGCATGTGTCTCATCTTGAATTTTACACAAAAGTGCAGTATTTCCAGAGCCATAGACGCGATTTGTTCTGCGTGATCATTGTTCCTCTGAGGCAGACCTGATTTTATATAAATTAATTTACAATCTCATTAAAATTAGCATGCTTAAATCAAAATCAATATTTTTAACAATTACTCAATTTCAGTATTTATTCCTAACTAATTCTCAAGCTTATCCTTAGTCAAGTGTTGGCCTCTCAATTGGTAAACTTTTTCTCATTGTTTATAATAAGAGCAGTGAATGACTGACACAAGAGATAATTGTTTTCTTAAATCCAGAACTTAGTCCAGTGATCACTGTTTGTAATATTAGTTGCACTGAACTTAACTAATTGTTAATCATTTGTCTACTTTTCTTACCATTCAATACATTTCCGCAAACATTGAATAAAACTCACAAAAAAGAAAATAAGACAAAAAGCAAACCAAAGGAAAGACAACTTTGTTCGCAAAGCCTCTGAATGGATGGTAACTCACGGATTGTGTTTAAAAATTATATTTAGAAGTAATAGACAATTACCGGACACAACCATATAGGCGTCGCCAATGGTCTCCACTTTATAGACATTGAACTCTTGTATTATATCATCGAAGGCTGAATAGAGATCATTGAGTATTGTTATCACTTCTAACGGCTATTCACCAGAAGAATAGGCTTTAAAATCAAAAATGTTTCGATTGTGAAGGCCTTACCTCACTGTAGGCGGCAATTGTGGTGAACCCAATTATATCACTGAAAAATATGGTGACCTCTTCGAACTTTTCCGGCTGAACGGGATTACCATTCTTCAGATTCTCTGCCACTGACCTGAAAAAGACAGGAATTCCGTCTATTCTTAAAGTAGGGAATTATATCCTTTAAAAAGTGAAAAAGATCTGCCATATATTATTTCTCAAAACCTAATATTTGAATCTAGATAAAATTAAATGGCCATCAAAGAAAGATCTACACTAGTTATAGACCGGGAAACCCAGTTATTTCAACAGAACTACCGCCCAACTGAAACGTAGGCGAGATATCTGAATTGATGTAAACTGAGAACTCTTTCCTTCTTAAAACAAATGAGCCTTTTCCTCAGCCTCTCATAGGCTGTGCCGGGTATTTGTGTGACATAAGTCCAGTTAAGTCTAGTTTTTATAATACTTTCACCAAATTATATAAACTGAAAAACTAAATGAAGTGGACATACATAGGAAGCATTCGGTAGAGAAGTGATTCGGCTCTTTTTCTTTCCTCTTCTAATTTGAGAGTCCGCTCCTCAACCAGTTCTTCCAAATTAGTTGAATATTTTTCAATTTTGAGAAGCATCTGATCTATTAAACTCTTCTCTCTATAAATGGTGGGAATGCATGAAACAGTATATCATTTTAAATTATTTATTTAATAAAATGATAAATATTTGAGAATTTAGGCGTAACTGTCATTAAGTATAGGTATGAGACGAGGTTTAGATGAGATGATTGAGATTGCTCATTTAATTATTTACAATACTTTTGTCATTCAAATTGAAAATCAGCTCAAAAAACAAAACAAAAATGACATTACTTTTTATTTTACTGCAATTCTCGGCTCATCCATAATGAAAATTCAAAGGATCAGTATCTAGAGCACATAAATAATGCTGTGCTGTGCTGTGCTGTGCTAGGTGATTGCCGTTTAAATTAACTTTCATGCGTGGGATTTGGTATAACATATCATACATCACTTTATACCACAAATCTATTATTCTTTGAAAATGAAATTCATTTAAAATAATGGAAAACAAAAAAAATAACTCAAAATAGTCTTACGAGTTAAGATACCTGTCACCCAAGTACTTCTTGAACTCATCCGCCAATCTGAAAAATGTTGGCCTGTCCTCCGGGTTCTCAGCCCAGCACCGGTTTGTTAGCTTAATGATGTCTTTTGGTATGGAGTGTTCGGTATTTGTCTTAAACTCATTCGGAATCAATTCCGGTCTGAATTGAGGGGTCGAGTATTTGACTCTTTCAATGATATCCATTGGGGTCAAGTGTCTGAAAGTGGAGTATGGTTTGTCTCTGAGTAGAACCTCTTGCATGATAATCCCAAAACTGTAAACATCTGCCTTTTGCGATGAATACCAGAAGGGTTGACTCAGGCGAAGTAGTTCCGGTGCGAACCAAAGCAAATCATTTAAATCATAGCAATCACTGCTATTTAAAGACTGGATTTCTCTGAATTTATTTAAACCAAAATTTGTGATCTTTAGTAACCATCGGCTGTCAATAACACAGTTATTTGAGTTTAAGTAACCATGAGTTTCGATATTAGAGTCGTGCAAAAAACTCATTCCCTTAAGAAGAATAAGGATAAAAAAAGTTTAGGATTAGTTAGTGATTAGTTTACGCTCGGATTACAACCAAATTTAGAAATTTGGAGATTTAGTTCATTTAATTAAAAAATAAGATAAAATAATCTGAGAATTATTGCGAAAAAACTCTCCGATTGATTAAAAACAAATAAAAAGTACCCGGATTATGTCTCCTATAAGCGATATTTTGAAGTTCCAGTCCAATTTAATCTCGGTTTTGGTGATTATTTGTGCTAAAGAACCTCGGCTACAGTATTGCCAAACGAATACATAAGAGAAGTCTATTTGAGCGCTATTTATCATTAAAGCCATAAATTTGGTCAAATTCTCGTGTTTTAATCGGTAGAGCCGTAAGAGATGGCGAAAAGCCGGAGGCCTCAACTCTCGTACCACTGATGTGGTTGAGTTGTATTGAGAGGACGATCTCTTGTGAATTATTGGTTTAATGTTCACTATTTCTCCCTTAATATTGAAATCAAAGCAAACAGAATATCATTTGAAAGATGAGTTATAGAATATAACTTATAGATATAGAGTTATTGAAAGTTAAAAGATGAGGATTTTATGATTTTTACCCGGAGTCTAGCCGTGTATTTCATGTTCATATTTTTATTGAGTGACACATCTGAAGTTGGGGTCGAGTTATTGAAGCTGTCACTCGATGAGCGAAAGTCATTGAGTTCCAAATCGGAAGATTTAAGTATAATATGTTGGATCAGTCTTTGTTCGTCTTTTTTCCTGCTGTTCAGATATATTTTAGTGGATTTAACACTATTTGTCATTAAATTCAAACAATGGATCAAAAGATTCAAATTATAACTCAAAAAGTGGCGACAAATACAACACATATTGAAAGCTATTGTTCGACACTTTATTCAAATGTTTGGTTGTTTTCCATTCACTTCTTCAGAATATAAAGTATGAATTAAAGTATAATCTGAGCTGGAAATGCGCAGGGTCTTCCTTTAATATACTTATACATCTAATTAAATGTAAATCACCCTTTGAAAGAGTCATCCATTGGATAAAATAAGCTTGTTTAATTAAAATCTAATTAAAGCAAATAATGTTATTTAATGAATTCGCCTGAAGTCACGGGGATCACTCGAGTGTAATATTACACGATATTGTACTTGGTAATGCAAAACATATTTTTTCCCAAAGACTATACTCTATAGAGCAGTTATTAATAACTTATTATACAATAAAAATTGATGAAAGAGCCTGACTATCCTCGATATTAATGTTATGTCAAGAAAAGCCTTATTGTCATATGTTTTATGCGATAGAATATAATCGGAAATCAAGTGACTATTAAACTCGTTTTCATATTTCAAACTGAGATATAAATAGATATCATGGGATAGACTCCTTTCCCAAAAGGATTTATTTGTGAAAATCGACGCAATATTCCAATCGTTTATCAAAATCTTATTTTTTATGTGAAAGAAAAGGCGTCTGATCTCAAGGAAAGAGATCCTAATGGAGTGAAAACATGTAATTTTTCGTTTTGTTCTTTTCTCTATTATATGAGTAAATAATTGACACCTATTTTTCATATCTTATTCTTTCCTATAAGTATTTATAACAAGAATATTCTTTTGTAGGAATTATTGATGAATTTTCAATGGATTGCAGAATATTTTTAGACTTAACTTCAATTCAAAGTTCAAATCAAATCTCTTTTTTATTTATTAACTTTTATTTGAATTTTTATTCAAAACATTTTCATTGAATTCATTTACCGGACAGAGAGGCGGATGAATATGAAGACCATCATTGAGCACAGGCATAAGGCGAGCACAAGTATCTCTTTACTGAACAGTGAAATCCTTTCTGCTGTGTTCAAGAGTAAGGGTTTTGTCAATTGGTTTGTAAATGAATTAATTAGTTATAACTTATGACCAATTGATTGATACTAATTGTGGTAAACCTACCGATAAATTTGTTTACACTCTTCATGTTATTTAAGGTAAACTGATTGCAGTCCGTGTCGTCGAATAAGCACTGGGCGTCCGGGTCCGGCAGATTGATTAGATTTTGGACATCGATTTCATAACTTTGATAATTGACACTCAATTTAGTGATTTCTCTAATTTTGGTGCAATTAATGCAATAAACAGAATAATGATGAGAGCTTTGACCGTATCTTTTCTTTTGAACGGTGTGTCCGCTAATGGTTTGACTGTTATTTATCTCTAATTTATTGGTGAAGTTATGACAATCTTTGGTCGTATTTCTGTGACATTTGATTGTGATTAATGTAAGCGCTATTTCTGGGATCAACTCATCGCTGGTCTGCAAATTCAAATCCAATATTAATACCAAATAATAGAAATATATTTCAATAAAATCGAGACATTTATAGAAACAAATCTATAAAATATCTATATTTAGAGTCATATTTAATTAATTAAATAGAGATTTAATAGAAACTCACAATTCTTGATATTATTTGAATCGGGACTAATTATTTTGAGACTTTGTATCATTGCTCTCATATATTGTTTTAATTAAAAGTGGATTAGATTTTGATTAGATTTTCAACTAATTGTCAAACAAGAAGATAATGTCTATAAATGTCTATAAATAATTAATTAAAATGAACTTTCATACAACTGTAGAATTGCAAAATAATAAAGGTTAAATTTCTAATAAGAATTAAACAAATTGGGCTCCCCTTTGGACCAATTTAAAGTGATCATCATAATTTTGATAATGATTAAAAAAATTAAACATATTTTACGTCAATTAACAATTAACATGATACAATTTCTGAATGAGAGCTCAACCTACAGTTTTTTTCATTGAAGATTCACTGAATGCTCTGAAAACGGATATCAGATTATTCTGAGCGCAATTAAAATCTACTAAAAACTGGATTTGATGGATGACTTAAGTTTTGCGATCATTTACAGACGATTTCCATAAATCCTGAAAATAGTATATAATTGTGTTTTCACTGATATTTTGTGAATGAATTTCATTAATCGCTTTAAATATAGAATAAATTGATATTAATATCAGAGACTGAATACAGAACTCACTCTGAATACAGAACATCACTAAAGACTGACTGAATTAAAAGCATTTCCCCAACAAATGTGAGTAATATTTGTAATTATTCTTCACATTTAATTAATTAAATCTGAGTTTTAGATGAAATTAATTGATTACCTCATGTGTGACACTAATGTCATCCATGTTTGAGCTCTGATTGGATCTGTTTGTGAGGTTTAGCGAAGGAATCACAGCCAGTATGGGTGTCATCGACTTCTCTGAAGACTCTTCAATAAGTCTGAACATCTTTTTACTGATCGGATCCAAAGACAAATAGATTTGGACCAGTTTTGTATCAAAATTTTCATCTTTCATAATGTTATGGATTTGTTTTAAATGTCGTAATGCTGTAGGCGTTTGGATGTCGTTCCCTATTATTACTGCACCTGAATATCATATTTTCAATCAATTATTAATTAAATGTAATTATTTTCTATTATTTATAACATAATAACGAAAATCATTTCTGATTTATTCCCAAATGAATGGATTTCACTCATTTTCCTGAATAGTCGGTCAAAAAGTGGACTATTTTTGAAGATTTTAAGCATATTTTGATCGATTACTCAAAAATCGATTGAAAATAAATAAATTAAAATTTTTCAAAATGAATTTGGTACAGGTATTTGGCCTTTGAATAAGAAATTAATAGGAAGTGGGATGTAATTGGTCAGTCATCCATGAGATATGAAATATACTGATAGATAAGCCTTGATTTTTATGTTTCAGTCTATTGTTTCACAATTGTTTTCAATTTTATTGAATTTTATCAGGTTATCTCCAACGGGTATATGAAGAATTTGAATGACGAATATCTTGTTTTTATTATTCTTCTTGATTTTGAAATTTCAAAATGAATTTCGAAATATCGATAATAGTATCAAGGAAGTTTGCTCTTACTTTTATGGGTTTACAATTTGGCTCATATTGAGTATGGGTTACACAACAGTAGTCAAAGAATACCTTCAAAAAGGTCTCATCATTTTATGACTTAATAAATATAAAAGACAATTTTCTTTACACTAACTCATCATGTTTTAACTTTTTAAATTATAAGAGCTTGGTCACACATGTTTTATGCAATTTTATGAATAAATTTTAATCTTGAATATTCTGAATTTCATTAACTGACTCTACAAATGTTTTACTAGACTATTGCCAATATTGCGATTCATCCGACCATTAGATAATTTAATGAAAATACACTGAGGAAAGAGTCGGAGTAATTTTGTCCATTTATGTAATTAACTTTTCTTTCAACACAGAATGTAATAATTCAGAAACCATTGTGACTTAGATTAAGAAATATCACAATTTGATGTCATTTTGCGAAAACAACACTAAAGATGTTTTGATAGAAAAGATATTTCAAATATTTCTGGAAATATATATTAAATCAATTCTCTCAACAGATCTCTGTTTCCATACAACACATGAAAAGCAAAAATATTGTTCAAAAAAGAGACGTTTCCAAGTTATTAGAGCTCAAAATGAAACGAATGTCAAAGAATCTCTCTCTCTCTCTCTCTCTCTCTCTCTCTCTCTCTCTCTCTCTCTCTCTCTCTCTCTCCCCTCCATTCCTAACCATATTCTCTCAGTTTTAATGATTATTAAAAACTTTACTCACATTTAATGTTTGATGAAATGAGTTTTGAAAAGTTTTTGCGGTCAATGTTTGAGACATTATCTCCCAAAATGAAATACTCTCTGATCTCGATATGGCTCTCATAGAAGAACCGTTTGATTCCGTGGATGAAATTCAGTGCCGAAGGAGTGTCACCAATAATAGGATTATCTTTCATCACAAATAGTACAACAGATCTCCACTTCATTTGAAACAACAGTTCACTCAATAAAATAATACCATTTCTATAGTTTTTGGTGAGTCTTATGAAATAATCGGAGAAATCATAATCTGTGATCAAAAGTGATTTACAATTCCAAGTGATTACATATTTCTTATACAAAAGGCTTAGAATTCGAGTCAATTCACAGAACTTGCTGTCAATGGAGGCGACGATGACTTCAATGTTTGGATCTGTTATTGAGTCGAAAATTGTTGAAAAGTTTGTGGCGTTTCGACAGAAAAGGTCTTCATTAGAAGTATGCTTTAAATCAATTAAGTCAATATTATTATCTTGGTATTTGTCGATTTCGAGCCTAAGATTAGAGATATCAATAATTTGATTGCAGTTTGAAATGACAGCCACTTTAAAACCGGCTGATTTTGAGATTACTGTCAAAATAATGAGCAATGAATACATTGAATACAAGAAGCGGAGGACAGCCATTAAACTGAACTATGGATATGAAGCGACTTTGGAAACAAAGATGTTTGATCGAGTGAAAAATGCAGTCTGAAAGTGTAGGTATACATCAAATTCAATAAATAGAAAGACATTCAGATATGTATTGAATTTCAGGGCAACAAAAAAATCTTTTATCGATCCGATTGGCAGCGAATGGTATTAAACCTGCAAACAATTTTAGTATCGAATTATAATCTTATTAAATTTACTTAAATTCAATTTGTTGCTAGGTTTAATCATGGTTTTGACCATGTGCACATTCACTATTCAACTTTTACTAATGCCTTTTATATTAAAATTAGAGAACCGAATAAAAAATGATTTCATATTAAATGTAATGAAAATATTTTCTTTGGTTTAATACATATCTCTCTCTGTATTCCTAACTTTAATATAATATGAAGTCCTTTCCTATCATAATGTCATACAAAGGGAAGACCTCTCACTCATGTTTGCCAATTAGAGATAAGCAAAAACCATTTGATAGTCGAGTAGATGAAGAGGCAAATAAATTGATAGAATATTTGTCTTTATGTTATATAAGGTTACATTTTTAGTCCTCTCATATAAAGCGATGAAAATCCAATTATTTATTTGTATTTTCTTAGTAAAAGAGTCATCAAATCGTCGCTCAGTCTTATAACCACTGAAATTATTAGTCTCTTTGCTTACCTTTCCGTTTATGTCGGTGCTCAGCAATTCTGAATAAGTGAAGCATTCCTGAGAAAAATTGAAAGTCGAGTCGCAGGCATATTAAATAGCTTGTTAAGTAATGTTCCGGGTCATAAATTATCTTTTAATTGAAAGTTATAGGAACAGGTAAATCGATTTTTCTGTCCGTTCAGTAGTTAATGAATTCATTTGCCTTTTTGTCGATTGAAAGAGACTTTTATATAAAAATTGTTGTCAAATAAATTGTGACAAAAGATTAGTTCATCAAAACGTTTGGTAATCCGTTTAGTCTTTTGACAAAACAATACATATTTATTGTCTGTTTTGTGAGTAAATAATAGTCTCAGAGATGTTTGTTTCGGATCTTTTATTTGATTTCTTAAAAATAGCAAATCATATGCTATACTATTAGTTCAATGTCTTGAGTTGAGTCACAAAAAGGTAAATTAAAATCAAAATACATTTACAATAAGATTAGTGAGGATTCAGACAAATAACAGAGAAGACGAGCAAAACTCAATCTAATTATGAAGTAATCAAAAGTCTTAATGATTTGATACGAAAAAAATCT
The DNA here is from genome assembly GCA_034699985.1 of Minunthozetes semirufus. Taxonomy (NCBI): domain Eukaryota; kingdom Metazoa; phylum Arthropoda; class Arachnida; order Sarcoptiformes; family Punctoribatidae; genus Minunthozetes; species Minunthozetes semirufus. Next base: position 10,623 of record JAQIXD010001109.1, read on the forward strand.
TCGCCTGAAATGTTTGATAAGAGAAGTAAAATAAGAGAAAATTATTTTCAAGAGTTAATGATATTTAGGTTTTGTTGTTGTGTTTGTGTTGTTCTTCACATAAATATATTGCCATTGAATTCATAATAACAAGAATTTGAATCTCAAAAAACGTGATTAAAATACACAGAACTCAGAGTCAAAGTTAAAACAAATGAGATTTTCATTAAAATTATTACATTTTTTTGTATTTTTTGTTTTTTATTTTAATTATTATTAATATTCATCTCTTTTAATGATTATATGAATACTTTATAAATCAAATTAAATATAAAAATCAGAGACTTTTAGTGCGAATCAAATAATAATTGATTTGTTTTTTTGGTTTTTGTTTTTTGTTTGTTTGATAAAAGTCTAACAAATGTATCGATTCGTGCGATTAATCCCAAAAAATTGTCAGAAATGCTTTGAATTCATATTTTCTAAGAGAATTTGGAAATGATTTCTTCAGTAACTGAAAGAGGGGATATTCCTGGTATTCTGTGCTCCTATTTTTATTCTATCTATCAATTCTACATAATTTATATGTGAGGGCGTCCTCTGAAAAAATGGATCTTATTTATAATGGCTTTAATGGTTTTGTCCGACTATTGATTTATTCTCATTTGAAGTGAAGGATGTATTTCAATGTTTTTTCTTTTCTGTCAAATATATGAAACAAAATTCTTATTACAATAATAACGATAAAACTTTAACTCATATGCAATTCATGACATAATAAGAGCCTCTATTCATGTCGAACCGCTGTGAGGCCAGTCGGACATCATTGGGACAGAATGTGCCGAAAGGACAGATGCAGTTACGAGTTATGAAGCTGGAGTGCGCCGATTCAGTGATGCCCATACAAGCGTCGGTCAGTCCACACACCGGAGCCTATGGTTTTAGATGGAAAACAAGAGTCAAATTTGTAATCGATATTCAATTCGCTTATTTTGTTTTCTTAAGTCTATTCTCTAATTAATGTCTATTAATAGACAAATCGTCTGTTTGTTTAGTTCCGTAAAAATAAGGTCAATTCAATTTGTATTTTAGTAAAATGAACATGCTCATTATGTTTATTATAAATCTCATTATAACTTATTATATGCAAACTTTTGGCTAATTTTTAATAATTGGATTCGTATCCAAACCAACACTCCTTTCCTAATATAATCACTTTTTTCCAATTAAAACGATTTTCATGAAAAAGAAGAAATCTTTGTCTCACTTTTGTCTGATATCTTATCTGTTGTTTCAGATGTTGTCTAATATTTTGATTGAATTTTTGAAAACAAAATAAAAATCTTAATTGAAATGTACCGGCTATGGAGTACAAGAGTCTAATTTAATTATAATTATTTTGATCAGTCCTTTAAATTCAGTTTATTATTAGATTCAAATTATAGGTTATTTCGAAAGAAAGCTATAAATCAATTGAAACAAAACTTCAGTGAAAATTATAGCCATTTATGTAATGCTCTCCGAAAAGCGCTATTAATCTAAACTATTCACTATCACTCACATCTCAATTCACTATCAGTTTTGAATGTATGGTAAACTGTTTACAAAACAACACATGTCTTCAACTAAGGTGCAAACCATTACTTAAAAATAGATCACAAGTAAGAGTTGGTCAACATATGTGATACTACAAAATTCAGCTTTGATTTTGTTCACAATTTAATCCTCTTTTAATAATCTTGGAAAATTTATCAACAGATTCATGCGCCTAAAAATAGCTGAGCTATTAATCTTGATACATTCAAAGTAACTTTATTACTTGTGGGCATTTAATTGCTTATATGTAATCAGTTTTAATAATTTAGTCATAAATAGGAAACAAAATAATAAAACTCAGAGGAAATCAGAGGAAACTTTTCTTCGCACGACTTTAGTGCGAAATTATTCCTTAAAGTATAGACCATTTCCAGAGATTTGCACTCATTTCCACCTGAGGCTCTGTTAGAGTACTCCCACACAATCTATAGTGGATTTGTGGAGTGTGTGGTGTGTAGTGTGTATTAGTGGCTAATTTGTTATGTTGTTTTTTGAAAGCTAAACTCCGTTTTAATTTTCCTATAAGATGTAGGAGCTATCGATTTATTGTAAGACTCACAGGTTTGCACTGATATGATGTGCCAATAATTGAAGTGCCGTCTTCTAAGTCAAGAAATTTGCTGCTATTTCTGATGAACAGGTGATGGGCCGGACAAAGACAATGGATGTGATTCGTGTTGAGTAATGTTTTAAATGTTAACATTGATGTCTCCAAATTAGTCGTGTAAACCATCTCCTCTTTGGAGCACCGATTCAGTACCGGCGCTCTATTGCAGTACTAATAATGAGACAGATAGAGCCATATAGTAGTGATTTTTCAAGTGAGCAAGGTTGATTCAATTACCTTGTACTGATCGTTTCCATGTGAAACAGTCCTACCATCCAACGGGTTCCACATCAACGGGCACTGAACAGATCCTTTACATTTACAAATAGGTTGAGAACTAATACCCATACTATTGAGCTGTACATAACCGCAAACTGATTTCTCATCAATACATTCGGGTAATGCCTATCAAAAGGATTATAAATTCATTTTTTAATAACAACATAATTTTATTGAGTGTAAATAAATCAATAAACAGTAGATTTACAAGTCTAAATCACCAAAAGAAATATGAAATTGCATTTTGATAACTTAAAATTCTATAATATTCTGTCGTAGATATTTTGATATTATATAATAGATAAATACACTCATATAAATATTACTGTTTTAATAAGATCAATCTAATAACTGGGGTAAAAATCCTCAAATATAGCCCCGAGTTATTGAATATTTTATTATTAAATGAACAAAGAATTTGATAAAAATGAGTCATTTTAAATGACAAAAGTGTTCAAAATCGAATCACATTTCCAAAATGCCTTTTATTGGTTTGGGTGAATGTTGTTAATGTTTATATTGATCAAATAAGTGAATAATTAAATTATATTTTAATTTAATCACAAAAATCATTGAATTGTTCAAACATTAAATAATTATGTTATCAAAACTTGTGTTCATTTAGTGTTTGTTTTAAGAAATCTAAAGTTATTTCAAAAATTTAATTAAAAAATACTTCAAATGTTTTGTAATTCCATTAAAAGAATTTGTTTTCAAAACAAATTGAGCGATAAATATATTCAAATAAATGATATATAAATACTCGATAATAATAATAATAAAGTTTGAAATGACTAAAAATAACCGAAATAATTGAAGCAAAGATTATTCATCAACTTTACTAATAATAAACCAATAGAAGTCTTAATAAACAAAAATAATTTTAAACAATAGAACTCCGTTAAAGATAATTTAACCTGGTAACTTAATGATAACGGTGTATATTTGATTCTAGTCTAGATAAACTATGAACTTTACAGTTGTATAGTAGTCTATTACAATGTATAGCTTACATTCAATTTGTTATTTTGTGAATTTTAATGAGATTTCATTGAAAAGAGTTATGAATATTAATATTAATATTAGAATCCATTTTTAAATTCATTCAAATTTTCAAAGAATATTCTGATAGACAAGAATTCTGCAGAAATTTAATTATAGAAAAGTCTGGCTTTTTATTCAAAAAAATGAAACTACTTTTCCAGAAAATGCTATAATCTTTGAATCTTAATCAGTATTTTTGGGATTCATTTGTATAATAATAAAATTTGTGCTCGATTTGTGCTTGAGCTTTATTTTTAATTTCCGAACTATCATTCATTCCAATGCAATAAAGTTAAGAAATATTAGATTACATTTACTTTAGGACTGCTTGAGTATCAATATTAATTAAATGTACAAGTTTTTATTTCAGGAAATTTCTAAATTTAATAGGTTAATGATTTTAATGTAATTAATATTATATTATTTCCTACTATCTACTAAAGCAACATGTTAATTCAGTTGATAAACTTTGAGTATGCATTGTTATTGCCACATCCTTTTAAAAAAGATAGATTAATTGAATCTTTATAGTTTATCAATGATAAAACTTTATCAAATTAAAACAAAAGCTACTTTATATCGGATATAATATCATTTATTTGAAAAAAGCCATTAAATAATAATTTGAAGAGAAATCCATTCACTTCTGATATAAACAAATGATTGGATTTGTGGTTAAACTGTAATAAAAGTCACGAATTTTTTTGATAAATGAATGATCTCTTCCTTAAAATCTATTTATTGACTGAAACTGAATCATTCATTCAGAATATAATACATCAAAAACCATAATATAAACTTATAATGGATTTATTGTCTGTTATTTTTGGATAATTTTTCATATTTACTAACTTAACTTGATAAAAAAAAGTTATATTCACTGATTAGTGATGTGACATCATTGATGTCATTATCTGAAAGACTAATAATGTCGATAAACAAGATAAAATTTTGACAGATTCTTAATTAAGTTAATTTTATTGAATGGAATAATGAAAAAAGTGAAATAAAGTGTCAAAATGGGATAAAAACCATTTTGACAGCACTTTAGACGAGAAAACAATTGGAAAGTCAGTGAAAACGATTTTATCGATCTTTAAGTGGTTTTTTGTGAACATTTGCTATACTATAGAATCGATTGAAGAATAATAACATAAAATTGTATTGAAATGTCAAAACTCTTTTATTGTAAATCTGTTTGAGCTATCAATAGATGTGTATTAAATTGTGGTACTCCTCCCACAACTAAAGAGTAAGCAAAGTTTACTCCAGAGGAAGTCATCTATTGATTTACTGTTTGATTCACAAATAGATTGGTTTCTCAAAAGACTGTCAACTAATTTGATGATCAGAAATGGCTCACCTGATGCTGAGATCGGCTTCTTTTGGCCATAAACTGTAGCCCAGAGCCGTCACTACTATCAGAACCAGTATCGATGGCTTCACATAATTTTGTCGCCGAGAAAATCATTAGCAAAAGTAGCGATGCTTTCAATAAAGCAGACGATGAACTGAAAGATGCATTTTTACTATAGTTGCTCTGGTATTGATGTCTTTCCTCTTCATTAATGGCTGTGCTAAAGGTGTAAGTTGAGGGCACAGCTATTCTTTGGGTAACTGTTGTTGACTTCATTTTATTTATTTTTGTCGTATTTTCTAAACTGTTGTCTAATTTCATAGAAAATCACTTCAATTCAAAATCAATTGATTTCTTCTTCTTTTTAATGATTTCTTAGAAAAACTTGTTTCCAATTTTCTCACTATTTCTCCAAATATTTGATGTAATGAAACAAAAGACGAATTAAATACTTCTTCTTCTTCTTCTTCTTTGTGTTCTTGAGAGCAATGGATCCACTGATTGCTTGTATTTTTGTTTTTGAAAGATTAGTTCTTTAGTAATTTTTTACGTTTTTGCTTCCAAATTATTTAAGTAATCGCTCTTTAGATCTGTCCTCCCCTCAGTCTTCTTCTCTTCTAACGATTTATTTATAATTATCTGCAAAATCAAAGACTTTTGTTAAGAAATTTTGGTTAAAAATAGACATCAAATCAAAGATTAAGGTTTTGTCAGAAGCATTAAAAGTTCAAAAAATGATTTCAATTCACAAATCATTTGTATTTTTCTTAATCTAATGAAACAATGAGTTAAAGATCTTATCCTAAAAAGAAAAGCCATTTAATTCTGACTAATTATTACTTCAATTAATTGTCGGAATATATTAAAGTCTAAATCAAAATCAAAATTAGGTAAAGTAAAGCCGTTTCAGGCATTTCTTTATGCCATTTGTTTCTTCAGTAAGTTTTTTATGGATTTAACGGAAAATTACTTCAATTTAATGAAAGACAATGATTTTGCGAAGACTTCAAAACTGTTACATTAGTTACGAATTAAGAATAAGTCTTTTACAACAGTTTTGTCACAAAATGTCTTTTCTCTAATGAATTCAAAAGTCAATCAGAATTTTTGGTTTTGGAAAGGCTTTAAAAGTCTGGAAATTTTATGTAATTCCTGAGTTAATTGAGTGAATAAGGGATGGGCAACAAAAGTATTACATTTTCTAGCAAGTTTTTTATTCGACTTAAGAAGGTAATTTTAAGGTGCTTTCTCTATAAAACAACTCTCATCCAAAAATAGAGGTAATTTTACGAGACCAATAAACTAGATCAACTTATTCAGGTAAACACATTACACATCAAATGATATTTTTTGAAATAACTTTACATGAGTTGTAAAGGAGTGTTCACTGCATTACACGAAACACTTTACAGAAAAAACACATTTCTGTGTAAATCAAAATCGGATCAAATTCTGTGACTTTTGTCGGACTAAACATCAAACGAATAAATTTGAATCAAATTTTGAAAAATAAAAATTTGTGAACAAATTATTGAAATTCTTTCACTTTTCGGTAAAATTGGTAAATATTTACTCGAATTGATTGAATTTTGTCATTACATAAGAGTCTTATGATAAGACTTATTACAAAATTTCTGAATGTATGGACAATTTGTGATGAAAGACACCATTCTTTAATTGAGCATGGTTAATAAATAACTCTAAATTTTATGACCACTAATGGAAAAACTTAATGAAATATAGAGTCAAATAATCACCGATTAAATGATCATTTGATAAAAAAAAATAGTTTTAAAAGGGGTGACTCCCCCACGAAAAATGAGTATAGAAGTGATCTTGGATAACCCTGATCATCACGGACAATTAAAATCATTTTAGGGAAGAGCCCCAGAATTCAATACAAATGTGTTCTGAATAATAATTATTAAAGCATTTATTTTTAGAAAACTTATAATTAATAATAATTTTTCGTTCAATTAAATTGAATATTAGGTTCTCTTCAGAGGATTAGATAATAACTTCAATAAGTTTTC
>JAQIXD010001110.1:0-17516 GCA_034699985.1 Minunthozetes semirufus
TGAGGGCGTGATTGGGCTTAGTTTTTTCACGGCGGGCGTGAGGAGGGCCTAGAAATTTTCAATTTTTCGGAGACTAGAATGTACGATATACCGGCTCATTCATTGTGACAAAATTCCAGTAATTAAAAATGTTTGAATAAATGTTTTCTGATGAGAAATATGGCAGATCTTTGTCTTTGTATTTATTGCCGACAATCAATTTTGCATAGAATACAAATGAAAAATAGGCTAAATAATAGATGGGTAAGATCTTTAGGATTCTCTCCAAACAGAATCTTGCGTACAATTTCAGTGTTGATTTTGGATGACCATAATTACTTTTCAATTGCTTACAAAACCACTTTCCTGATGCTATGCCACTCAATAGGAAGAATATTGTGAGGACAGACCTGGCGTAACTCATATAAATGTAATCAAACCCTAATTGTAAATAAGAGTGAGTATCTTGCACAAATTCATTGGCCGTATATTGATTGAAAAGTTCAACATTAAAGTGAACGAATAAAGTGTTTAATTGACATATAATCCGAATTCCGTCGAATAAAATGGAGGGATCTTTGAAACCTTTGGATGATTTTGTTACAATTGGTTTACCATTTTGTGTCGGTTTTAATAATTCAATATTTTTCAGTATTGAGAAACTACGCCACACACTCTGGTCATTGATAATCTTCCACAAATCCATTATTGTGCTTATTATACACATAAATGGAAATGAAAATATCAAAACTAACAAAATATACCACATTTTCACTCAAAAATATATCCAAATAAACAGAAATTAAAATAAAATTTATATTAATAGTCATTAATTATAGAATAGATTAGAAAAGAAAGACCAGATGGCCTTCAGATGGACTTTTCAATATAACCATAAACCAATATATAGTTTATAATTAATGAAATTTTTAATTTATTGATAATATTTAATGCGTCCGTTATTCGGGAAATATTAGTGGACAGTTAACCACTCATTGGGTCCTTTTGTAATGTCATCATTTTCATGTCTTTCACTAATTTGTATATAAATGAGAAGATTGAAGAGATTTTCAAAGTTTAAATTTTCTCTGAGAATATTGAGCGGGAATTTCAGGTAATCCATCAAAGTATTCAAGGATTTGAATAAAGCACATAAAATATAAGATAATATTAGATGATTGTGATTTATCAATGATTTTCCATTAAACTCAAGTATTGACTTTTTAGGCAACACTCAATTTAATCGATTATTGAAAAATTATTTTATAATAAATTAGACTCAATTTTTTGAGAGGAAAGCCTATTTTGATTCCTCTCCTCATCTTATATAACAAGAAATCGATTCCAGTTTTAGAGGAGAAGTGAAAGAAAAGACTAAAAACTATTGGATTAATGACTGATTACAGACCCAAAGGGGAGACAAAAACACAAAAATCTTTTGATTTGATTATTAGATACGCTTTGGGGCTAATAATCAATCTTTTTTTGCAAAGAAAAAGAGGAATTCCTATTGCTATTGCCCACTGCATATTGCCCTTTGCCATTAGCCATACACTAATATCCAATTCAAATGAGTGGAGCCATTCATTGCGGCCATAAAATGAGAACAGAATTCAGATCAAGAAAAGAGAGTAAACAACTCTTGAAATAAAAAATAACTAAAATTAGATTAAAACAAGTGGTGGACAAACAAACTGACTTAAAGGGGGTAAAACTGGGGGTTTAAAGTGATTCTATCGGAATTTCCAAAAATATTTAATAGAAATTAAATTTTTATTAAAAATATTGAGTCTTATTAAAGATATGGAGTTCTTAAGGCCATATTTATGGGGTATTTCTAATTGAATTGAGTGGACATCACTGACTAAAACCCCAATAACTTGATTTAAAGCGAAAAAGTTTATGAAAGTTTTGCGAATTAAAAATAATTAATAAATGATTTGAAAATTAATAACAATTTTATTCAATTAAATATTTAAAGCGTTTTTCAAATCGAAATTTTATACAAATTATCGAAAATTATTATTTAATTCACAGAAAATGAGTCACTTTTTGAAACAATTTTATATAAATTTGTTTCTATTTTGAGATTTAATAACGAAATGTATTTCTCTTTTTATTTTAAAGTATTTTATGAATCAAAAGATAAATGAAAATAATTTTTATGAGTTTTAGGAAAGTATTGGACTTTTATTGAACAGTCTGTTCGTGAGCTGACGTATTGCGGACATCCTGCGCTCCGGCGGGTTTGTAAGAACGCGGAGGCGAGTCTTCGCATTTTTGGGGAAAACCGTATCCGTAGACGTTTTTGAGGACCTGTCGAGCGGTGACCGGAATTCTGCTCTCATTGTCGTAGAGGTCGTAACCAATAATCGATTCGAATGCCATCCGTTCGGCCAAAGCGGTCAGGATTTCCTTTAAACGGATGTTCATATCATTGGGGAGCATCTGATAGTCGAGGGCTGCCATCGAACAGAAGATGACTCCCAAATCGGTTTTAAAGTAATTGAAGTCTTCCTGAGTGAGGGGTCGTTCCACCCTTTCGTCCCTTTAATATCAAAATTATAAATGGATTGCAATTTAAAGTGATTTTAGGGAATACCTCATAGGAATGATCAGTTCATTATAGACATTATCCATCAAATTCTTAATCAAAGGCCTTTTGTCGACATCCCTGTGGATGGCGAAGATGGCTTTCCTCAGCTGACTGACCACATTGTGATTAAAATAATACATTCGAAGGAATTTAAACAAATTATTGAATTCCCGAGTCGTGAGCGCCGGCAGAATGTGAACCAATGCTATCCTCGTCTGTTCAGCGAAGAGATGGTATTCTGGGAATACGCGACAGATCCACATAAGGTCAGTGGTGATGGAGGCGTAGCAGAGGATCTGATCGTGATATACCCTTTTGGTTAAGTCTATAACGTCTTCGATAGGCTTCGGGAACCTCTTCTGGCAATAAACCAAATATACTTTAGATGTGGGGGCGTTGGCCGGAGTCTGAACGAACTTCTTGGACAACATTTGACTCAAATGAGTCAATTCTTCTTCAGTTAGATTACGGGTCAGCTTTTTATCGAGGATTAGCTCAAGAATGTCGATAACAAACTGCTTTCGGTTCGGGTTTTGCCAAAAATAATCAATAAATTGGAGTAAAAACACTGAAAATGAAAAAACAATTGAAAAACAAATTAAAGGAGTGTTTAGTTCTTACGAATAGTTGGCACCGGTTTTGAATCGATCACATCCCACGACTGGTCAGCACTCAATTCAACGATATTTCTGATTAAACGCAATATAATGAAAACGACTTCTGATTTCATTTGACAATTATATGAAACCAAATACAAGAAGAGTTCATCTAATCTGAGAACTGGTTCCTTGTCTTTAGCCTCTGATTGACATTTGATTATCTCTTCGATGACTCGCGTCATGTCTTCAACCATTTGAATGGAAGGCTTCTCAAGAAGATAATGAACAACGAATCTCATGAGAAACGTCTCATTCTGTTCGGCACTTAATGGAAATGAAGACAAACAATACAAGTGATTGCAAATGAGTTTAGCTATTAGTCCTGTCTGTGCTCTGTTGTGGTGTAGAGCCAAGTCTAGGACCAGTTTATAGACCGGGAATGGGTTTAAATAAATGCCTGAAATAGAAATATATAAAACTCTTTGAATTAATTGAGTAAAACAGCGAATAATAGGCTTTTAATACCGATTAACAACTCGTGAGTGAGTTCTTTGAAAAGACTTGAATTGATGTCGTCTTTGGTTATCTGATTGAACAGAGTTCTGATGGAATCGATCTTTGGTTCACATATTTTGTTGACTTTCATGTGCTTCAGACGACTCTTCAGATCTATTTCTTTGCAAAACTTTAATGATTTAATCAAAAGAACTGTCAGAAAGTTCTTAGTCTTCGGATCCGATGAAGTCTTTGCCACTCTTTTGGACAATTTCAAAGTCAGGTCGTATTCGTTAATATCGAAGGTGTTTATCGATGACATGAGAGCACCGAATGTCTTGAATTCAGCAAAACTAATGACGACTTCAATCAATTGCCGGTAATTCGGGTTTTGTCTGTCATTCAAAATGTCTGACAAATAGTGGAACCGTTTTGATGGCAACACATCTCCTGTATTACTGTTTATAGACTCAAAGAACTCTTCGAGTGATTCTAAAACAATATTTGAATTGTTTATCAAAAAGTATTGTTTGTTAACCAATTCGAGTGACATTTGATTGTCTTTTGCGACTCCGATATCTTCACTCAACTTCTTATTGATATTAACCGGGATTTTGGGATTATTTCCCAATTCTTCAAAAGTGTCTGTAAAAAGGTATTCCATTTCTCTCAACTAAAACAAAAAAAAACATAATTTGATAAAACATTGGAATTAAAACAAATATTACTCTTAAGAACTGATTCAAAGGCAGACCTGACTCTCAATGATGTCATCGCAGAGACAATCACTTTGAATGAGATCCAGAGAAAAGCCAATCAACTCCTGAGTTATAGCATTAAATGTCGTCAATTGTTTGACAAATGGATCGTAATTTAATTGACTTAATTTGGAACAACTCTTCGAACGAATGTCCGACAAAAACATATTCTCTGCCGAAGACTTTGTGACGATATTATTAGCCATTAATTGAACGCAAATACAATCAATAAATGAATAGAAATAAGAGATCTCTTCTGTGGTAAACCAGTTAACCTTCTCATTGGCCTCAATCTCATCGACGATTAGTTGAATCAATTCTCTCAACTGTTTATTCTTATGGTTTACCACTTGTTTGGCATAAATGAGTCGCCAATTGAATTGATAGCAGATCTTAAGCCAACACTTGAGTCCAATAGTGATCTCATTGTTGAACAAATCGAGAACTGCTTCAAAGTATTGCATTTGACTGTAAGACAGTAGTTCCTCCTCTTTGAGGATCAGACCAAACATCAATTCATTGATCTGTTGGAGAGACTGCTCGTTAGCGGTAATCACTGGCAGTTTGTCCACAACTTTGGGCCAGAGTTTAGCGTAAAACCACTCCGGAGAGTCACACATCACTTGTGACCAACTCTTCAGCGGACAGTCTTCGGGCCAACAATAATACGCAGAAAATATGCCAACAAATCGCTGGACATTGAGGTCATTGACGAAGAGTTTAGGCATTGATTTGTTTCTTGTTTTAAAAACAGAGAATTTATTGATTTTAATGAAATGTCAATCACTGAACAAAAGACTTACGATTTTGAAGCCATAATTGGATCACTTTATGAGTGAATATTTAATACAAAATGATTTAGTCTTTGATTTAATGTCGAAAAAAGTGATTCAAATTAAAAACACATTTCGTTTTGTTTACGCCTTTTGTCACATGTTTTCGTTGTTTACGTTATTTATGTTTAAAATTGTTTGAAAGTTGTATCAAGTTTTTCACATAAAAATTCACCATGCATAGTTTAAAAAACCTGGGTTTAAAGAATCTTGATTTCTACATCATATAACCAATAAATAAAATGATAACCTATTTTGAAGATTGATCTTGCTTGGTCTTAGTTGAAACATTTTGAAGTTAGTATAGTGACTAAACTAAAGATCTTCTCATTTTATAATTCAAATAAACTTAAAAAATAAGCATCAATTCATCTTACAATTGAATTTCTAGAGGAAGTAAAGGGTTGGCCCCATCCTTAGCCAACCCCCGAACGAATAAATTATATTTAAAATGAGGCATATTTTTATTTATTTTGATAATCGAATCAATTAATAAATGGATAACAATTAGAATTACTTTTTATTAATATTCATTGTCTTCATAATTGTCTTCAATAATCAACTCTTTATTGTTTGGGTAAAACTGATTGATCCATCTGATCATAACCAAATTATATTTATCCAGTTTGCTATAGTGGGGTCTTTTTAACATCAACTTATTTGCCCATATTATTGCGTCCCTTCCGACCTTGATAAAATAAAAATTTCTAAATATAATTAAATGATCTAGTTCATTAATTATAGTTCATTAAATAAATACAATGTATTTCTCAACTCTGGCCATCATTTTGGCAACAAATTTGCCAATTATTGTGGGCTTTGAATAAAATAGAACAGTCATCCGAAACATTCGTCCAGGTATTGGTACTACCAGACCAAGTAATTCGAAATATTGAGAAAGTATTGTGCCTGATACTTTTGAACTCACAATATAAGGCCCTTCAAATGTAAACCCAAAGGATATATTAGTTTGTATTGTATGCCCACAAATAATAAGATCACATTCATAAATCATGCTTATAATGTGTTTATCATGGTGAATTGGGTGTTCTTTAAAGTTAACCTTTAATTTGATAAATTTATCTAGAATTCTAATCCACCATGCATCTATTAAGACACTATAGTGATCACCGGGTGTTAAACACGAGTGAATCGTTTCAAAATGCGAAATATCGTGTGAATTAAGATGAATCTCCTGTTCAAATGAATATTTCAAAAAATGATGTTTTACTTTAGGATACTCTGATTATTACAAAATGTATACCGAAATATGACCAGGAATTGTAGCCACAAACTTTGCAGAACAGTTGAGACCATTTAGTTCTTTCCGTTCCTTTGGATACCAGGTGGGGTTTTCACCTTTTGAGTCGTACCATATCATTATGATCCCGTTTAACTCCATAGTTATCCATTGGTTAATTTTGGCTCTGGGCAAATTTGAATCTATAATCAATAAATATTTATCAATAAATCAATAAAATAACAAATAATTAACCCATTATTCCGGGAACGTGAGTACACTCTCCCTCTCCATTGAAAGTCCACCCATGGAAAGGACAGCGAACACTCTCTCCGCCAACTTTACCTCCGACTGGAAGATAAGTTCCCATATGTGGGCAGTAGGCGTCCAAAACATATGCCTTTCCTGAGGAAGAGCGGTAGACCAGCAGATCCGAACCGAAAACATGCGTTCCCTTCAACTGATTTACTTGAATTTCTTGAGACAGAAATAAAGGAAACCATCCTGTCAAGTTGTCTGCCATATCTATGCCTTGATTTTTAACTACACTATCTGGAATATGTCGGTACCATTTGCTTTTAGTCATGTCCTTTCAACAAAACAAATATACTTAAAATAAAATCAATTTATTTTTAAAATTAAAAAAATTAATACCAAAACTTGTTCATTAGTTAAAACGAACATGGTCATTTTATAGGAAATTATTGTAACTAACAATAATATCATAATAATGATATTATCGCTGAGAAACGAAACAAAAATATCGAGGTATTTACTATCCATTTCCAACCATTAATTATTTATGAGATTTTTAAACAACTGTTTCACCACTTATTGCATAAAATATTTAATTGAAACAAAAATTCATTTTATTTTATAATTAATTAATCAATAATTGAAAACATCTGTAACTCTAATGAATCGCTTTTCATCAGAGGAATAGACAATTCGAGGTCTTCTGTTGGACACAAAGAAATAAAAGACAAAATTAATTTTTGGATAAATTTATTGATAAATTCAAAGATTTGATTCAAATAACGATTCTTTCGATACAATCACTCATTATTTATCGAAGAATTAGTTTTTATCCAAAGAAAAGGTCAACACTTTGTTAATCAATTAATTAATAATTATTTACACAAAAAATAACTAATAATTTATATAAATATAAAATTATTGTCAAAATAATAGAGAATTAAAATTACAATTATTTGGTGTTTTGTTTGGCAACAGAACTAACTTTCTTACAGTTTTGGGTTTGAGTACCCGATTATCCGTCTATAGTCCAGTGATTAACACTAACTCTTATATCTCTCACAATTTGAGCATCAATTTCAAGAACAAATATAGTGAACGATAGTCTTAAATATGAGAACAACTAATCTCTATATTGAAATTGAAATGAGTTGTAAACTGATCCATCACTTAAAGAAATATTGAATAACTGCATCCGAATAATCTTAATTTGACTAAATGTGGACCACTTTTAAGACATTTTATAATCTCGTCAGACATTCCACAAGATATCAGTTAAATATAGAGTTGTCTAACAAAGAGTTCTTTAAAAATCTGTTCCACTAAAAGACGGACAAAAGGGTTAATAAAAACATTTATTAATTAAAACTTTTGATTAAAATTCAATCAAATATTGTTTTCTTCGCAAAGAAATCATTGGTTTTAAATATAAACAAAAGATTTTTGAAAAATAGAATTTGAAAATACCCTGAATATAGTCTATAATCAAATGGCAATCATTTCTGGGATTATTTCCAATGAATGCTAAAGACTTTGAAAACAAAAATCAATTCAAAAAAGAATTAAAATTTCAAAACAAACGGAAAAAAATAATTGATTCGTATTTTTGAGTAAAATCTTTGGGATTCTGTTCTTCAGCGAACAGTTCCTAATCTTTTAAGACCTAATTTCAAAGGACAGGTACTTAAGTGTGAAAAATGATTACTACTTTAGAAAAAGAGTGACAACAGGTGGAGGACAGCGATATTGTGGACAGAAAGTCGACCAATGATTGAATGAATGAATGAGTGTTTGCTTTGATTACAATAAATGGTCTCAAAAAATATGGCCTAATATTGAAGTATTGAAGTGAAGGACAATTAGTTTTAAACATTTGTTTGAATAAAACATCAAAAACTTTCGACGAAAGGTCCCGGAAATAGACCCGTCTTTCCAGTCCTCTGAAGTGTTCCCTTAAACCAGCCGTCGTCTCGTTTTTTGTGGACATACACCACATCTCCGATCTTTAACTCGAGTTCATATTCGCTGTTCGGCGGATAAGGCACTACACATCTGAACCGTTCCCTAACCAGAGGCGGGGCTGCAGGCGGTTCGCTTTGAGGCGACTCTTTGGCCACAGTTTTGGCCGCCATTCGGTTCTTAATGACCTAAACATTGAAACAAATGATTAAAACAATTGAATTATTCACTAAAAATCAAAACTAATGAAAAATAAACACAAAATACAGTCAAACCCCTCATCAAAAACTATTTATGTTACTAATCATCAGTTTGTTTGACCAAAAGATTATGCAATAGTTGAAGAATCAGAGGTTTGATTGTATTTCTCGAAAACATCTGAATAAATAGATATTGTGTTTGACTTACAGTAGTAGTCGTGTCGTCAAAAGATGACTGTTTCTTATGAGAGCCAAATTCAGTGAGCGATTCATTAGGACAGGAACCGGACCTGATATGAATGGGCGCTAAACTGTTAGGCGATGTGTCCACAAAAGAGGGATTATCGCACGAAAAGCTATTATTACTGACAGTTATGTGACTCTTATTGTGATTAATATTATTGTTATTATTGTTTTGATTCGGTTTTCGTTTCGACGAAGAAGTGAAACGTTTTATGAAATTTGACTTTTCCTTCGATTTTGACTCTTTTCTGTCTAATGGCGGCCTATGACTGGTCAGTGTCATCGAACACGAAGACATCACCGATACATTTGGCGGCGGAGTTATGGCAGTTACCGTCGTATGCATTGATGAACTGTTGGCCATCATTGATATGGTGTTTCTGGTGGCCGCCACCTTTGGCTGGTGCCAGACTGGACTCGTTCTGTTTGAGAGAAACAGACATAAAGATAATTAACCACACATTAGACAGAGATTATAGTAATTAAAGAATATTTTAGAAGAAATCTCTTGAGAACCAATTGAATAACAATTGACACAAATTACAGAATACTCTTCTTAAGAGTTCTTAAGTATTCTTCAGTTAATAATAGAAGAATAAAAATGTGAAAAACGGTTCAGTTTTTAAAGATATAAGAAATGAATGTTTAAAGCAATTCATGTGTTTTGAAAGACACGAAATATTTCTTAAAAACTCATTATTTAGATTAAAAGCTCACGAATTGCAGGTATAGTTTGGAACACAATTTGAATAATCATTTTAATGATCCACTCATTTGAATATAAAGTTATAGTACACACACTTAGACCTGGGATGTGCAGAGGGGGAGACAACAAAATGACTTATTGTAATAAAATCAGAAATTCATTTGAAAGGAACAGAATAAATGTCATTAATCTATTATAATAGGAATGGATGAAATTGAACTTCATTGACCTAAAAGGCTTTCCTTAATTAATTC
Source organism: Minunthozetes semirufus (assembly GCA_034699985.1). Taxonomy (NCBI): domain Eukaryota; kingdom Metazoa; phylum Arthropoda; class Arachnida; order Sarcoptiformes; family Punctoribatidae; genus Minunthozetes; species Minunthozetes semirufus. The sequence continues at coordinate 10,118 of JAQIXD010001110.1, forward strand.
TTGAGCAGAGCATAGATTAGGTGTTTTTGAATGATCAGTCAATACTCAAATTAGCATAAAATGTAGACAAAACAAATTCCTGATAATCATTGGAATGGATGACTTTGCACATCACATGCACAGCACAGCATAAGATTTTCAATTTCAAGTCAAACATTATTACCGGAACTTCAGATTAGTGATGAAGAGTATGAGTGAAGTCATTATAACACTATTGAAGACTCGAAACCAATGATTAGAAGCAATAAAAATGAAGAAAAAATGTGTTTTTCTCTCAAATTAATTCTAAAAACTCAATACTTGTTCTGAAATACTGAGTCATTAGCAGTACATTCGTTTCGGGAGATAATCACTGTTTGGGTGTATTGTATGTGAAGGTAATCGACACTAAAACTCTCGCTCTCGCTCTCTCTCTCTCTCTCTCTCTCTCTCTCTCTCTCTCTCTCTCTCTCTGAACAAATTATTTATGATTTAATTAAACTATTCGTCGATTTAGTGGTTTAGACTCGTCTTACAAATGGTATTAAAATTCAAATTTCTCTTTCAATTCCTTAAGAGATAAATGACTGGAAAGACATTCGAGACTTTCCTCTAAATTTTAAATCAATTTAATTATAACTTAAGAATCGATTAATGAATAAAATGTTTGGTTTTTTGGCTAACATTTGGTTTGCATTTGAATAACATTTGAATTAAAACTCAATTAAATTGAATAAAAAAAACGAAACAAAAAGTAATGAAAATAAATGACAAAAGTGTTGGAAATACCTCTCATTCAGCGACGACTGGGATACTGACTGTGGCTTTGAAATCAAAAGGCTCTGATTGAAAGCCTGCGCCAATTGGTTCGCACTCGAAGTTGAGTCGTCGTTCGACTGTTTAGTATTAGGCACTAGAATACTACTCAATGGACGGGTAGGTCTTTGCGGGGGAGGCGGTGGTGGCACTAGTGATGACAAATTACGCGAAATGTCGTACATGGGCTGACCTGTGGGACGGGGACGTGCATAGACTATTGCATTATCGGTGGCACTGTTTGACTGCGGACTTGTGGTCTGAGCGGTGATCGGCGACTCAATAGGCGTCACACCAGAGGACAGATTGATTGAAGGCTTCAGAGGGAGTATAGGCTTAGGCTTTGGAAGCGGCGGTTCTTTTCCGATAGAACTGCTCTGCGGTAAGGGTTGGCCAATGGCTGGTCTTGACTGAGATGTGCCGCTGACAACAGGACATCCATACTGAGCGATCTGTACGCATGACCTACAAGAAGAAAATAGAGGAAAGACATCAGTATTAATGACAACTCATATGTAAATGTAATTCAATTCTAAAAAACATGAAATAAAAAACAAAACAAAGAAATTCTGAGAAATGTTTCGAAGTTTACAAAAAAGCACTCAGAGTTGAGGCCAACCATAAGATGTTATGAAATGCAAATAATTGAATACTTGACTAATTGTACGTAATTTCCAGGGAATACGCCAGAAGAGCCGCTCCGGACAGAGACCCCTTTATACCATCCGTCGTGACATTTCTTATACACCGAATAGAGATCTCCTTTTTTCAACTCTAATTCGTCGGCCTTTTGGGGCTTATAGTTATAGAGCGCGACATAACTGCACAGCCATAAGGAGAGGAGACGACATAGAAAGAGAAAAAATCGAGACAAACATTTAGTGTAATGAAGACAATAGATTCAAATGAGTGACTATTCCGAGGAATGTCGTGAATAATAGACACTAATTATTCAGTGAATCGTAAAATAGGACTCAATTTCTAATTAAACACAAATACAGTGAACCTCTCATTAAAGAACTGAGTGTCTGATGAGCTCTGGATTAACAAAAACCGATGACTTTTTAATCAAATGACAGACTTTGGAATTACTTTCGGGAACGGTATGTCCCAAAAGACAGTCCTTCATTCGACTTAAACCAAAACATTCGGAAAACAAAGGGATTTCCCTAAACCTAAGCGTAAATAAATGAGAGGCTTTACTGTGGACTGTATTCGAGTTACCGGTAATTAGGGATTCATTATATCAATAGATTATTTCAATTAATAGTTAATAAGAGTTAAACAAATGGTTAATACTCTTCGAGATCTTTTCCGTCATAATTGTAGAGAGATTTGGCTCCGGGAAGACTATTAGGCGTTTGGATCAACTGTTTGACTAAACTCTGCTGTTTCTGTGTCAGCAGTTGTGGCGTCTGTTGGCCTGAAATTGTGTTTAAAATTGGATTTGTCTGTTGAGGAGGCGGTGGGAGCGGGTGTTTTATTCCGATCTGTTGTGGCAGAGCTGTCGGTTGTTGTACTGTTTGTGGGCTTTGGCTCTGAGTTTGTTGGGAATGAGGCGTCGTTTGACTTATGATTTGTTTAGAGCTAAACAATTGATTGATTGTGAGGCCAACAATCGATTGGTGGCCGACACCAGTCTGTCCTGTCTGTGAACTCAATAAATCGTTGACATTCTGGCCGTCGTTTCGATCAGACGATTGTTTTCTATTAGTTTTGATACCTATTTGTCGGAAAACCATAAAAAAGACAAAGAATTGAAACCAAAAAAAATTGTAATTAATTTGAGATTAAATCTAAAAATGATTTTCTTTTTGTTTTATTCGTAGATATAATTAATCAAATGATTGAATGATTCGTTAATTAATTAAAAGAGAGTTTCGATTAATTACACGAAAAGAGACAATAATTCACTCGATTTTCATCTGAAAAGGACTTAATTCTTGGAAATAAATGCCAACAAATCAATGATTCGGATGAAAAAACTTTTCCATTATTTGCATCGAATGAAAGTTTGACTCAAAGATAGAGAAGAAAATAAAAATGTGCAAAAAGTAGTCTACTTTTCCCACTATTCATCCCATTATACCCTCTATTGTGGGTTAAAATCGATACTTAAATGAGAAAAATTGTGGCTTTGATTAGAAAATCAATACTAAAATGTTAAGGAAAGCCATCCGAGGCTTTCATTTGATAATTAAATGCCTTTAATATAAAGCAATTGATATTCCAATGAGGACTGACATCAGGGAAACCCAAACTATCGATAGTCGACTATAAAATCAAATCAATTATTGATTTGAAAATAAGTTGTAATTGAATTTAGACTTAAACCGAAGGCTTCGCTAAATATTAGACAATTTGCTACTTATTCTGTGATCAAAATGAGGGACAGAATAATTTGTATAAACTTTGGACACAAATAAACGGAAAAACAAAACAAAAAAATCAGTGAATAAACAAAAGGAGAGAAAAACTGATAAATAATTGAATGAAAAATCAGATAAAATGAGAGAAAAAGGACTCAAAAGAGAGAAAAACAATAAAATAAATAAACAAAAGCAAAGAGTAGTCGAAAGAGACGACAGTTTTGGACAAATAATGCGATATTTTTGTCAAAATTTATGCCAAAAAAGGGATCAATAAAAGTGACAAAAAAGAGAGGAAACGGAAACCAAAGGAACGGAAATTTAATATCCGATAAACACAAGAATCAAATCCTATTTCAGTTTCAAATTCAGTGATTATTCTTAAGACTATCTCAAGAACCGGATTAAGGATTGAAATATTGGATCAAATGGTGGATTAGTGTCTGTCAATCAATTGGTAGTTACCTTCGAGGAGGCGAATAAGGAGTATATTCGGCGGCAATTCGTCTATATTTTGGTCGCATTGGACCCGACATTCCGGACAGAGTAGTTCCCGACGGGAGTGGACTATCTCCAGAAGACAGCGCCGGCAGAACGTGTGCTGACAGGGAAGTACTCGAGCGCTGGCGTCCAACTGCTCCAAACAAACCGGACATTCGAGCGCTTTGTCCAATAGATCACTCAATAGCTCCATATCTGAGGACAATGTCTTTTGGTGAACAAAATGGTCGTAAAATTGGCGGCTAATTATTCCATTGCTTTTTGGGTCAAATCATTGGAACTGCTATCAAATAATTGGCAGCAAAAGACAAAATCATTGAATAAATGAGTTAAACATTTGTCTCTGATTTGAGTTTAAAATCGGATTAAATATTAAAATAATTTGAAAACAATTTCTTTGTTTTTGAACACAATTTTCAAATGAAAATCAATTTCAATGTTTTGTTTTCATCAACAAAACAGACGATATTTCAATTATGTCCTAATTATAAGCGAAAACAAATCAAAAATCACAATCAATTAACTATTATTAACTAATTATTAATTAAAACAAATATAAAGATAAGTTTTTCGGCGGATTAAGTGATAAACGGATAGATTTAGTGTCCATTTGTTATGTATTTATCCGTCGGTTGTGTTTCACAACAAAAATGGTTTTTGAATGTCGTATGAAATGAATGCGTTTTTGTGTTGAGAAGAGCACAGACACAGACTGTTGTGCGAGCGCTGAACGAATGGCACAGCATAGAGAGCACAGCCTAACGCACTATTCTGCACAACGATCTGGCTCTGGCACAAACTCGATTGGAACTCTGGGCGGTACCCTTACCTCTAATTGCCATATATTCTCAGACATCAACATTATTCCCACTTAACGACAATTTGCAACCAAGAGATAAACATTCATTCCATTCATTCCAAGATCAATTCCCCCATTATATGCAATACTCATTCTAGCAAGCTAATTAAACAGTTGGCAAAGAAAATTGTGACCCATAACCTTTAAATTGTGTTATTCTGTTAGACAATCAGACAATGATGATCATTTAAAAAGTACATTTGAAAACTTTTTTGGTAAAAAATCTCATTTTTTAAAATTAATTAACGAATTGAAGGAATTTTTCAAATATTTGCGTTAATTTTGCAAACTTTTACCCGGATATTGTCTAAACAAGTTCTAATTCTAATCCTCTTTAAGCTAAAAAGCTGAAAAATGTTCAATTGATTCATGATCATTCATTTGGTTATTTAATATTAAAGCCTTGTTGGAGCCGACAATAATGTCTATAATTGTATCCAGGTGAAACTTACAATAAAACAAATTAAAGGCATTCAATATTTGGTAGCAGCAAAAGGGACAGACAGCACACATACTTGCGCACCGAATCCAAATGCCATTGAAGCCAGTGCTCATCCATAGCACTGGTAGTGCATAAGGAAATTCACTCCTATTTCCTTTAGGCCTCCGGCAGTGATGAACATCGCGTTTATGCGAACCGTAAAAAAAGAGTCAATAGTTTTGGTTCCAGTTTTTTGAGTTTCAATTCGTGGCTCAAAATACACTTTTTGTTCACTTTTTTTACATTTATTTTCTTTTCAGAGATTTTTTCATTTTATTTGAATTTCATCATTAATTTGATAAATAAGTGCATTAGTTATGGCTTTTTATCTCTGGAGGAAAATATCGCGAATAAACTTTTCGGATGAAATTTTTAGTTTTACTTTCAAACAGCAATTTATTGGCTCAAATTGATCTAATTTTGAGCAAGCATCATTCCCAATTGAACCTGTCATAATCAATAATAATCGAGCCAGCTTTTTAAATTAGCTCTTTTAATTTAATAATGCTTCGTTGGATTCTGGAAGATTTATTGGCAAGGTTAGTCGCAATGGCAAGATTTTTTCGATGACTAAGTTTGAACAATAATATTATCATCAAAGAAAGCGAATTCCAAAAGTTACCACTACTTTGCTTTTAAGACAGGACCTGCAGGTGATATTCTGCTGATACGCTGTCCCCTATCAGTTGCAATAAAGCCTTTGCAAATAATAGTGATTAATAACCATAACCATGCGCAATTTTATATGGCATTTGGTTATCGAAGACAATTAAAATATTTATGTCTAAACATCTGTCTCGATATAAATTCATATTTGATTATTATAAAAGAGTGGACCAGTATATGAGAGTAAGAGAGTAATAGAAAGCATAATTATAAAATGTTTTAGAGCTGACTGAGCAATCAGGCAAGCATGGCTAATAAATAATTAGTGGAACTAGGTGATATTTAATTTGATTTTTATAAGATAAATGATTTTAATTAATTTAATTAGATTTGAATTCTTTTGTTATTTGGTTTTGGCGTAACTTTTATTAATAAATTCCTAAAATTTTAAACAAAAATTTTTTAATTAAATTTTGTTTTTGTTTAAACTTTGATTGATATTTGATATTAAAATCGGGTTAATTGAGAGATGAAAATATTTTTTGGGAGAAACTAGATTCTAGACTAAACAAATTATTTAATGGATAATGTTTTCCAAACATGGATAAAAGCAAATGAGTCAAAATAAGTCTACAGTCGAAGCTATTTAAAAATGTCGCGTATTCCTGTTCAGACACCTTTCTCATTTAATTAATTTTATCTAATCTAATCTAATCTCGAGACATTTAATCAGACTGAACTTAGAACTAATTTCTACCGAAACAAACCCGGATTAATTAAATGTACAACAATTTTAATGAAGTCGAGCTCTTCAACTCACAAAATGCTAGGATTTATTACTCGGAAGACTTTTCATTAGAAAATCTCTATTTTGTTAATTGTATTCAATTATTATTATTTTCTCAAAAAATAACAAATCATTTAAATAATAGAAGAGAAACAAACTTTTCTCATAAGGGACGGGAGGAGAGAGAGAGGGAGGGAGAGAGAGAGAGAGAGAGAGAGAGAGAGAGAGAGAGAGAGAGAGAGAGAGATGATATGATATGATATGAGCTTTAATTTTGTTGTTATTTTGTGTGAGAAAAAAATTTCGTATATAAAAAGGGGGCGAAAGGAAAGAATGTTTTTTCTTCCAAACAAAGTCATTCTCCTTTGAGAGGCATTAATGTGAAGGACGAATATCTTAGGTATGGCTGAGCGATAGTTTTAAGTAAAGCATAGAACGAGATGGGATGGGAGTCGACTATTAAATAAATGCTAATCAATGAGAACATTCTTGAGGCCATAGAGAAAGCCAGAGTGAATGAAACGCAAACTATACGCACAGCACTTCCTGTCTATTTGTTCTTTGAGTGGTGTGTCCGCAACACTATGATTATGTCATGACTTCATTCATGACTGCGATCCACAACTAATTGAAAAATATTTTTATAGAAATCATAGGATTTCTCTTTTGTTCTGAATTTCCGATAATATTAAGTCATATCTTGTGATTAAATCCTCTGATCTAATGAGTGGTGACTTCATTCCTGTTAATGAATATTCAGTTATACTTCTAATAGTTTTTGTTCGGATCATTTGAATTATTGAGTTTTATGCATCCAATCATTAGATTCAATTAATAACTGGTTTTTAAACCAAATTATTCTCGTTTTTGATGAAAATATTCGTATTTTTTATTCGTTTCAAAGAATTTCTTTTTCTTGATTTGAATTAGACACCGAAAAGTGGCCAAAAAATAGCCCCGTTCACTCCCGGATCCCTGAAAACTTTTCTCATTCACTCCCT
>JAQIXD010001111.1:0-17506 GCA_034699985.1 Minunthozetes semirufus
AGAAAATAAGAGATTATTTAAGGGATTATTTGACTCCTTTTTCGGGATTATTATAGAGCTTATTTGACCAAAATAAATGATTATTTATCTATCCTTTGCTAATTACCATTTCGGTGACATAACTAATAATAATAAGATCTGAATAATAATAAATTCAAATCATTTTCTAATTTTGAATATAATTTCAAATAATATTAAATAATTAGTAAAGTATTGTCATTCTATAACAGGATTAATAAAGGGGTCAAACGAATGGATAATTGAAAAATTAAAGAAATTTTGAATATTCCGATTAATTTTCATAAAACTTTGTTTGATGTCTTCCCTCACAATAAATACCTCCACAATTAAGTCAAAGTTTGATTCGAAGTTAAAATCTTGAACTCTATTTCAATTAAATTCAGAAAATAAATATTGATTTTTGGTTATAATTATTGATAAGAATTGTAATTTTGATTGAATGATGCATTCAACTCAATTTGGATATCAATTCATTGGAGTATTCAATTAATTCTATAAACTGGGAAAGGAATGAAATTAGCATAAAGTCTAACCCAAACACATTTCTAAACAAAATGTTGATATAATTAAATGCAAAACTCTTTTTTCAAATCCAAAAGATGAGTTTCTAATACAGGCTTTCCCAAAGATGTGAATTTTCAGAAATCCCCCATAGAGTCGAGATTTGGCAAAAAAGTTACCCACAAAATTTGAAAATTTTAACATTAGCTCTATGGAACAAATGGAGCCATAAAAATAGAAAAATCCCCCTCTAATCCCCTGAAGACTTTAGGGAAACCTTTTCGTAAATATAATCATATAATAAATAGTATTTATAAAGAAATGTTTGACAGAAAAGTAAAGGAAATTGGTTTCATGTAAATCAGACACAATTTAATTGTAAATTTCATACACATTTCCATAGACTGAGAGTATTATTATTATTAATATTATTATTAATATTATTATTAATATTATTATTAATATTATATGGTATATTTTTATATTTTTTTATATTCAAAATGAATTGTTTGTGGTAAATGCAAATCAGTTATGTTTAAGAGCTGTTATGATACCGAACGGGACTTCACATCATTTTGAACAGAAATGAATTATGTTTTAACTCCCATTTGTAGAAAATGTTAATTATATTACTTATTATTATTAATAAATATTCAAAATAGTAATACAAAAGAAAAATTATTAGTTTGTTTAACATTTTGTGAATATTTATTACTCTAATTGGTTCTCAAGAATTTCAAAAAATAAAATATATATGAAGTTATATAAGTTTGAAGTGAATTGTAATCTGAAATCTAAAACATTTTTTTTGTAAGAATATAATCTTCTTTTAGATTTTGTTGAAAACATTTGAAAAACAAGTTCACAGAAAAAGAAATCTTATTTGAGGAGTTTTTCACATTTTTCTTATATTTATTATTTTGTCGATAAAATCCTATTCGAAAGATAATCAAAGAAAATAAATGTGACAGTTATCAGAGTCAACACAAATATAATGTAAGAATAATAGTAGTCTCAGTTTTTTTTTGGGAACAAACAGAAGAACAAACGAAAGAATGACGAGAATTGGGGACGAATTTGCATCACTAATACCATTACTAATGCAATCGTTGGACAAATCGATCGAAACTCTCAAATGAAGAGCTCAGAACTCGAACATACAGTAGTCTTGAATACATACTCTAATGTCGAGTCCAATGTCTGATAATAACTGGATTTAAGAGTTAGAGAGATGAGAGACTAACTATAATAAACAAAATCACTTTTCCCTTCTCTTTTGTGTTCTCTCGACAATTATGAGAGGGATGTCTAACAATCAGAGCTAACATTAAATTCAAGATCACATGTGATGTGATGTGAGTGTTATTTTGGCACTCAGTCGTGACACTATCTTTTCACAACAGATTATGCAAATTTTACTCAAATAATTGAAATATCAATTCCATAGAGTGACTCAAATATCAATTTTCAATTCAATAACAAACACTGAATTCATAAGAATAATAATCAGGTAAATACTCTTTTGATCAGAATTTAAAATATTTATAATTAATGAAATGATAATCAATATAAAAATGCATGAAAACAAGCATTTGGTACTCATAATGATAATCATATGAATAGTTTGTTGATAGCTGTCATTCAATTCTTAATGAGTTATCAGAAGAATTCAAAACAATGACCCATAACTTAGGGATAATTCTTTTTAGTAATTTAGCGATGGGTCAACTCATCTATGATTTTATTATTAGTATTTTAAGAAAAGAATAAATGTCAAAATATGGGCCAATTGACCACACTTTAATCGCATGAAAAACTAAATCAGAGAATAACACGAAATAGACGTAAATAACGGAAAAAATGAATTAATTTAAATACTCTTCAAATAATTGAAGGAATGATCAAATTCTGTCCTCATTTGCCTCAAATTGATCTCTATTCAGATGAAAACTATCATAACTATCACAACTTATTTTTTATTTGATTTAATGGAATCATTGATGAAGTTTAACAGCAATTAGAGGACAGAATGCGATAATTATTTGTTTTATTGAGTAATTAAAAGAAATGAATTGATGTCAGACCTGAGACTTTTCAATGGTTGCATTAAATCTATCACACATTGGACTAATGTCGAGGCCAAGTGACCTCTCTTTGTCTCCCTGTTGGAAAAACTCTTCCATAACGTTTTCTACCCATTGTTTATAAATTTCGAGTCGTTTTGTGGGATTACTTAAGTCAGCGCAGTGTAACATATTTTGAAGCACTTGTATTCGTTCTGTATAGTTGTCCAGAAGAAGAACACCACTTCCCGCCACTTTCTTAGTCTCAACCATAGTCTTTAGGTCTGCTAATAAGCTCATGTGTTTAGACATATCAGTAGCCAAAACCATATCTATGGTCATTTTCCTAAGAGTCTGTCTTTGCTTTTTATTCAAATTAACAAAAATGTCAGTCTCTTCCTGTTGAAGCACTTTAAAGGCAACCGCTAACGAATGGTTCTCCAGCACTGACTCGTCGTTATACATAAGGGCCAACTCAGAGCTAGAGTTCACCAAATATTGATTCGTCACTCCCGGGTGATCCACATCATGAATGGCGGCTGCGAACAGAGCCGTCAATATTTCCAAATCAGTGAAAACGGACTAAAAGTCAAAATAAAAACAAGACTTTCTGTTATTCAGAATATTTGTAATTAAGTGAGTCTCTCATCACCAGAGTTTCATCCATAACATCCAAATCTATCTCCAAAATTAAATTCTCAATATTCTGATAAAACTAATGATAAAAATCAGGAAAATTCAATTCAATTCTTTAAATATTTTTTGCAAATAAAATCATTGAAAGCATGAAATCATTTCAAATATTCAATCGATTTCTTTAAAATTTTGTTTTTAATATAAAATAAGAGACAAAATATGAGACAAAATAAGAGTTCAATAATTCTAAATAAATTTAACGAAAAATCGTTGCTTTCTGTTATCAAACAGTTTTACTTGAATCGATTAGTTACTGAATACTATCCTAACACAAAGCTTATCCAAGAGCTGTGCAAACAGTGAATAATTAATTGAAGAGAGTAATACAGGAGTAATACAGAAGTAATACAGGAGTTGTTTAGACAATTGTTTAGACTTACGTCGAGTGCCGGCGATAAGAGAAGAACGTGAACCGACTGAACGACATCAGCCGCGTGTAAGCTATTATGATAAGGAACGTTGAGGTAGTGCTCTTCCAGAGTCATCATGAAGTTTATGAATTTCTTCGAAGGAATTTTGAATGTCTTTATCAAATCACGTGCCTATCGTTCAAAATAAAGAAGAAAAACATTAGCTTTTAATTACTTTATATTTCTTCTAATTTATTATTTTTATTACTATTATATACCAAAAATTCAATTTGAATGAAAAGCATTGATAACTTATCATAAATAATCATTGATAACACGCAAACAATAAAGTATTTTATTTGTATTAATATGATTTGTGGCCTATTTTTGTTTGCAAAAGAAAACTGTTATAATAGGATTCGGAGATGTGTTTGATTTATAGCAATATTTTCAAAACAATTTGTTTTCTCAATTTTTGCAGAAAATTATTATTGAATTCAAAATTTAAATAATAATTATTGAGTAAATCAAATGAAAGGATAATTCAAATACTATTTGATCAAAGAATTAATGAAATCTGAAGTGAAAAATAGTCTTGGTGGCACTTACTTTGAAAATAGTGTACATAACAGAAGTAAGGGGGTGTTTATTAGAGTACAGGGCCACTTTGAACATATCTAAACCCCATCTATCAATTTCTTCGAAAATTTTGTCGAGTTCTTCCTCATGAGGCGTTTCTACGCCATGTTTTGGCAATTTTGTCAGACTATTGGTATGACTCAATGGCTTCTTTACGCCAGTTATTTGTGACATCATTTGACCGGCTTTTGGTATCGTTATCTCTGGTCTGTTGATAGGGCCGGGCAGTATACTTTTGGCTGTAGCCACCACATGACCAGGTGCTGATTGCTGGGCAATACCGTCTTCAAACCTAAGAAACGGAAGGTCGAGGTCTTCCTGTTTGTCTGAATTGACATCAAATTTGGAATAAATATTATTTTCTATAAATTAAACTCAATTTTGAGTCAAATTTTATGTAAAAACATATGAATCAAATGAAAATAATAAATACCGAGAAATGTGCGGAAAATATATTCAGATATTTGAGAACCAGATTTGGAGTCTGAGAAATGGCTGAGTTCTTTGTTGAGCATTCTCTTGAATTTAGATGTGGCCATATCACCCACCGATCGGTGCGACTGAATGGTTTCTAACTGATCCAAACACCAGTCCAGTTCTTCGAGAGTATCGACCGCTAGTTTATTGACTGCATCTTCTGTTAGCGGCTGTTGTTTCGATTGTTGCAGTTGTTGTTGAAGTGATGTATACGACGGACGTCTGTTTTCTTTAGGCCTGTCATCGTTTCATATGATGTGCCATTAGTTTTGTTCAAATGAATTATTCATTTAATGACATTTAGAGTCATTTGACTCTTATTTCAAACATTACTTAATTTATTAATTTGTGAACGAAACCAATGAATGTATTATTGAATATAACATAAGTTTTGCAAATATTTGTTTAAAAATAATTTGATTGATTGGTAGTACTGATTGACTGTCCCAAACACAGACCTAATTCTAATTAATTAAATTAATAATTCATAAAAATATTAATGCAAAACAAATGCAATTCAATTAAAGTAATGTTAATTGTTTTTTGATATTAAATTTTACTTTTATTATGTCTATCATAAAAGGTGTCGAACAAATTGAGCGAATAAAGTCAGACTCACCTATTAACTGGACAAGGTACATTCGTTATATGGATATAATTGTTGCGCACATTCCTAAGACTGGCCAGAATTTGTGCAAATGGAGTAACAATTAGGTCCTCGCCGTGTCTGCAATCAAATAAATGTGATTATAGTTATGCATATAATTTGGGACTTAAATAATTTGAGTCAAAAATAACATTCATTGCAAATAAGAGAGCAATAAATTGAGTAAAGAAAAAAAAGACAAATGAATTAATTGTGTAATTAAGGCGAGAATGAAAAATCAGTTTCAAGAATAGCTTTTATCCGAGAAATTCTCATTTAATTAATTGCATTAATTAATATAAATGCAATTAATTCTTAGGAACCGAATAAACATAGAGAGAATCCATACAAAAGCTGAATGATGTTAATATTAGACGCCTTTCCAATCAATTACACTGTATTTTGAATAAAAGTTTTAATGAAACAAAAAAAATAATAATTAAATTGATTTCATTTATATTTAACAAAAATACATAATATAATAAAAATGCAAATGAGATGAGTGAAACAGTGAAACAATTTGAGTTTTAATTTGATATTTTTGAAATAATACAAATATTTCAAAATCAGGATCTTTTTGAACATGTTTCATAAAATTGTCAATGACAAATACAGATTAATTTCATCAGAGAAATAATTGAAAACATTATTATCGATTATTTTATTGATCAAATTCGTGAAATTTTTGCAGCTGTTCTCAGCAATAACGACGTTCCTCTACAGTTCAGAACTGTGTCTGTGTTCTGAGAATGTTTGCACAGCGAGTAAATGTTAGTTGTATTGTATGTTCAGACAATTTAGTGGTTCGACTCATTCGACTCAAAACTAATATAATTGAAGTAAATATATTGGAAACAAAACGTGAAAGACGTTAAGACATGACCAAAATGTTCAATGTTATTACCGAATGACCGGTAATTTTGCTTTTATTAAATGCATAATAAAATGAATACTTTACTCCTAATAACGAGGGTTGTAGTGAGGACTGTTGGATAGTTAGTATATTTGCCACTTGAGTTGAATTTTATTATTCACAGAATTATGCGAAAGTAAAGCATAAGTTTATACGAAATAGACTCTATCTTATGAAAAATATTCTGAATATTTAATTAAAGTCTCGTAAATAATACTTAAAATTCAAAAAGAGGACAGACATTTGAATTCAGTGCACAATTTAAATAAAATTATAATCTTTGGATAAAATTTTTACTTAAAATTCAAAAAATTCAATTCAATTGACATAAAGTTGTGATAAAATTACATTGGATTTACTCGAGAAAAAGTTACAGCAAAGAAGTCCACAATGAAATCAATAGTGATCTCAAATTTTCGACATTAAGAGCTTCTCTAAGGTGATTCAATTTTTTCTCTTAACTGCAAATAGCTTTCGGTATAAAGAATATAAGATAAGAGTATTGTGAGTGAAGTCAAATCTGTTAATTCAAAGAACTCATATAAAATGTTTCGACTCAAATAGGATACTAAACAATTAGAAAGTTTGCATACCCTTAAGAATAAACATGATAAATAACGGAAAATATTAGTTAAAATCTGTCACTAATAAGCCCTCAACATTCTCTACTAAAAGGATGTCATCAAATTCAAAGTTTTACACTCAATTAAATCGATTGCATTTAAAAAGTTAGTAAAAAAGGTATTCATAGAAAAACAGAATTAACGCAAATATCATATAATAATGGATCAAATGAACCGAATGTACAATACGTAAATAATTACAATATATTCACTGCATATCCTATTGACATAATAAACAAATAGTAGTCAACACAGATTCATTTAGTATTCAAGAAATTGCATGATATCTGAAACCAAATGAGAGACAGAATATGAGGACAATATGTGATACAAACTGTCCACAACATTTTACTCTCAAATAAGCTTTATTTGTGTTTAATTATACAAATGATTTCAAAAATTATCAATTTTGAGTATATTTAAGATATATGTCTTGACTATCTCTATTTAATACATTTCAAAACTATTTCAGCTTACTTAATTACAAAAGTAAGCAAGTCAAAATTTCATTTCGTTTCAATTCAAGATTGAAATTAGTTATTTTCAAAGGAAAGTCATTTGAGATGTTCTCAGAATTTGTGACAAAATAAAAGCCTTTGAGTTAAGGATAGAATCGTTGAGAAGATAGTAAACCCAATTAATTTTTGTGTAATTTTAAAGTTAACCTTAAATTCTGTCCAAAAGTTTGATTATAGTCTACAGAATCTAAAAATGGTTCGAAACATCCGAGTAATTCAATTTGTATTTGAGTGGATTAAAGGCTATAAACATAACACTGAACTCTATCTTTAAATTGATTTACAGGAAAATAAGTAATTGAAAATTCAAGTCTAATAAAAAGTAACACAAAAATACAAATAGACTATCAATTACTAGACACTGAAAATTCAGTGTAAAATTGGGTGGATTTCAAAATTTGCTCATTTTTTCAATTCATTCCTCTATTTCTTTGACGTCTTTTAGAGTTTAATGAAAGTTCAAAGTATTGTAAAATTTCTTTGAAAACGCTTTCTATTGAGAAATCGATCGTTATTTCGTTGTCTGAAAATTCTTTTGTCTTAAACTCAATTATTTTAGAAATAAATTGCATTGAAAACCATTTGCAATACTTTTTCTATTCAATTAAATGTCTACAGAATATTGAGTGATGTGTTTCCAATGAATGCAGTCTTGTTTGTAGACATGTATGCATGAATAACCTAGATAACTCTTGATCAATAAAACCGTATATTTCAAACAAAAAGGTTAGACTTTATTACCCGAAGCGATATAAAAGTATATCTGCGACGACACTATCGATTTGAATGCATTTATTTATTGCTCGTCCCTTAATATAATTGACCATATTTTTGAATTTTTCAATTTCCAAATAATTAACACAATTCGCAAATATAAGGAATTTTAATATTCTCGGTGGCAATATTTATTTACTAATTTAATAATAGTGTTAATAAAAGGAGTTAGGCATAATTGTAATTAGCATGTACAATTGAATGTACAATTGAATGTAGAATACTCTTTAAAAGAATATAATAAATGCATATATTTTTTGATTAAATTAGAGATAAATTCGTGATTGTGTTGAGCGGGAGATAGAGATAAGAGATTTGCAGAATTGATTACTCATTTTATAATAAATTGTTTTGCAATAAATTTATAAGTTTTTATATTCTTATTTTATTGAAACTAGTTACAAAAATTTTAAAAATATAACACCCTTTCAATGATGGAAAGATATCTTGATAAATAAGTAGCATAGTATTTTTTCAAAAATATTTCACATTTGATCCTGGTAATAAAAAATATACTAAGAGACCTTTGCGAAACTTTCCTCCCGAAAAAAAATAGATAAAAGTTTAGGTAAGCATGCATGCTAAGCAATGAAATACAATGTAACTTTGCCATAAATTAGTTAAAGGTAGGCCCTCTCCGATATCTTTTTTCACCTTTTATATAATTGAAAAATATAAATGTTATTTAAATAAATGAATTAGAGTTCAAAACTATAAAAAAGAAGATTTCATTTGATATAATTCAGAGTTTTATTCGATTAATATTTAATAATTAGAGTTTGAAAACTATTAGAATTAGAGAAAAGAATCTCTATTTTCAAAATTTATTAGAAATATATAAAACAATAATAAAAGTTATCACATAATTGTGTCATTCAGTTGTATCATTAGTTTTAATGTTTCTATAATTTAATATGAAATCATATTTTTGTTACATTTGAAACAAAATATTTTCTATTCAAAAGAAGGGTCGATTAAATGGTGAAAAAATGTCATTTTTGATTCAATTATAGAATTAAGATGATCACTCATTTAAATCTTTTTAAAAGACTTCATTTCACAGAAATTCATAAAAGGGTTTCCAAGTATTTCAATTAAAATACTTGTATTTTAGTCAGAATTTGCGTAATTCTCAATCATTAAATTAATGATTAGTTTTTAACTCAATTATATATTTCTTTCACGAGTTTGTTTGCATCCAATTTGATCAATAATCTCTCTCTCTCTCTCTCTCTCTCTCTCTCTCTCTCTCTCTCTCCCTCTCCCTCCCCAGAATTTAGAGCAGTCATAGCAGGAAAGGCACGAATAAAGTACAGGAAATAATTTAGAGATCGATCGATATGAATATGAATTGGATTTGTTTGTAATGTAAAGTGAAAATAGTGAACAATTAAACAACAGTTTGGTCAGTAATATACCAATGAATCCAAATTTGTGTAAATTCAGTTCAAAGCTGTGATAATATCTACTAAATATGGTTTGTATTATATAAATTGTATCATCAAATTTGTCACAAATTAGTGACTATAATAGCGTCAATAATCATAATAATAAAACAAGTTTTCAAAAAGATTATGAAATGACGATAACCATAACACAATATTTTAATATTATAATTGAGATCTTTTATCAAAAAGCCTATTCTCTATAGAAAATTATTGGGCCTCAAACTCCTCTCCATAGGAATAACAATACCCAATGCAGTCTACTTACACAGGGAAAGCATAAGTGAGCATAGGATAAGGTCCGCCAGGAGGGAGCGTATATGAAAACGAGATTATACACCTCGACACTTAGTTATGGTCGTGAATAATTTTATGTCTATTTTGCTCATTTATTTTGGCTAACATTCGCTTATGTTGTTTTCAGTTATAATATATACAATTCTAATAAAATAAAATCAGAAGTAAAAAAGGCTTTCACTGAAAATATAGTTGTTTTTGTTCACCACTTCACTACTGCAGTGAATTTATTGATCACTTTATGTCTCTTTATTCCCTGTTCTGTATTAACGGCAATGATTTGAAAAAGGTTTTCCATACCTTTTAAATCCATAGCAAATCTTAAAAATTCAAAGACTGGAATGAAATGAGATTTTACACAAAAAGCTGATTAACTTATATTAGAGGACATTCCTAATAGAAGTGATTAGTCTAATGTCAAGAATAAAATTATCGCTCAATAAAAATAAATTAATTTTCTTCAAAGATAAGAATCAAAAATTAATAAATAGTTCTGAATGTTAAACAACAAAATCAAATTTAATGAATATATTTGTGTGACTTCTGAATGATAAGGGATTCCAATAGTTTTTGTCAGAAAATTATCGGTAATCTAACAGCAAATATGAGGAACGAGTGGAGTGACTAAAAATAATCTCATCATTAAAAGTATATTTACAGTTGAAAATAGATTTGATATGAGATTCACTTCTATGAAAGTCCAACTCAAAAAGAGAGTGAATATAAGATAAAAGTCAAACAATACAATACTTATAGAAATACTGATCTTTTAAGATGAAAAAAATGGAAACTTAGTAAAGAAGTGAGTAATCAAGTGAGGAATCACAATATAATATAATGGTATAACCATATCATACCCGCTAACAGAAGGTCCGCCACTCTTTCGCGGTGATGAATGCAATCTCTCCCAAAATGAATATTTATTTTTAATTCTGAGCGCTGATGTACTGAATGTTCTTGGTATCATTCCTCCCTGGCGTTCTTCCGTTTCTTGGCGTTCATTAGCCATTGTATTGCTATTCTTTTTTGAAAATATTCGGAAACAAGATTTGAGACACAGTTTTACTATTAGACGATTCACTTAAGACCATGAAATAAGAGACGCATAAAAATATGCGAATAAAACGCAAATATAAAATCACAGCAAAACTGTTGGGCCGTTAGGAATATGTTATCATTTTTCGGCCATTCATTCATTCGCTTAAATATATACACAAAAAGAAGTTTTATGGGTTTGTCGTATACTTTCGATGAAATATTGTTTCCTTATGTCTGATATATTACTTCAAATCAGTTATGAAAAATTGAGAGAAAACCAAAAATAGCGAATATATCGACAAAGTATTGAGAAATCGACAAAAATTGATTGAAATTCACAAACAATAGTAGAGTTTGATGACAACAGCTCTCAATTGATGAACAAATTCATTATATTTTTGTCAAATTATTAGATTTGTTGTCGAAATCATAAATATTGAGTTTTCATATCGATGTCAATATATTATTATTTGGTATTATTGGTCGGTCTTGTGGTTCTCCACTCAAATTATTCATTAAACACTTGCTCTCAAAGAACTGATAGCAGCAAACATTGGATTTGCTTTTGTCGGTCAATACTCACGCTTTCAGTGATATCTCATAAAAACTTATTGGAATAGAAAAACAAATTCAGACAAACAAAGAGATTTCAAATACGTTTTGCAAGAAAACAGCGTAGACTAGCATTTGGCACAACATTCGGATGTGATTTATAATTACTCGATTCAAACTTCATGTCTGACTCCAAGAAATTTTTTCTTCACATTTTCAGACAGAAGTGACTGAATCTGTGATTGAAAGCCCAAAACTCATGGATGAAGAGAAGAGACACATAATATATGTTTATTAGAAGAGGACATTCTCACCAAAATAGATACTCAAAACTCAGATAAGACTTAAATATAATTATGTATACACAACACAACAGAATCAAATGCTTGAAGTCTTGCTCAGTTCAAAAGTTGTTTCATTTTAGGTCTGCGTCGACCCAACGATTCAACTCTTCTGTTCACTTAATGCCAACAAAATATTAGGACTGAGCGAACACTACTCTATTTTAACGGCAAACAGAGAGTGAAGAGATATTTTAAGCAAAATAAAAATGTTGTTTCACTAATGAGTTTTAAATGTTATTCTTATTATTATTATTATTATTCAGATCTGAAATTACAGACCAAACGCTTTAATATAATATCTTATTGTTTACAATAAATGTTTGATTTCTCTATGATTTCAATCAAACGTCACAAACATATCTCAACAATATTTTAGACACAAATTCAAGTCAAGTGAATGCAAGTGAAGGTAATTCTGTTCGCCTCTAAGTCTCATTGAAAACATCAATAATCACTAAAATGGAGAGATAGGAGACTATTGTCTCAAACACAGGACCAACCAATGCATTCATTTATTATTATTATGCCATGAATTATGCCATCGATGAAAGTAGTCAGAATAATAGACAGGGCAATAGTCAGGATAATTCTAACTAAATCCTAATCATAAAATTATTATAAGACAGGAATATGTATTTCAATACTATTACTTCATTTTCATACCACTATTATGATGTAAATGTAGTGCAGATTTAAGGCACACAAACAGCACAGAATAGCACAGAATTAATGTCAATCATTGCATTGAAAACTAATTCGATAGAACTTTAATTTTTCGTTATTATTATTATTATTATTATTATTATTATTATTATTATTATAGGTATTAGTATTGTTATTATTGTGAGTCGTTATCACAATAGGCACACCATTCAGCACAGAATAACAATTGATAGAACCAAAAGTATATAGAAACAAATCGATTCTCAATTGATTTGTATGTTATTCTGTTTTATGGACTGATTTTTGACGATTTTTTAAAATTTTGGTTTTATTTCAAAAGAATTACATAAAAAGCGAAATACAAGAGTGTGACTAACACTTGAGGTATGTTTGTTCTGAGCGAACAGTGAAAATCCGCAGCTCTCCCACTACTGACTGAATGGCAAATATCAGCAAAGTTGGAGTCGGTCTCATTGAAGCCGAAGAATGTGCCAAACGATACCAATAGTGCACTCAAAGAACATATATATGAATGTCTCGAAAATATAATTTTTCGATTGATTCTTAACATCATTTAATATGCAATACCAAAATCAATTGACAAAATAATTATTACTTTATTCATAACAATTATATGCTTCTAATGTCAACATTTAATACAAAATTGAGCATGTTTATCTCTAAATATAATCAAATATCGACCAGAAATATTTTTTTGAAATATTTTTCGACTCAAATAAATATTTAAAATCTAAATGACCCTCACATTAATGATACAATTCATGGAAAAGATTTCGAGAACCAAATTAATTGAAGAATTGTTTTCGGAATTAACCAAACTTCACCAAAGTTTTCCATTTTGTGGGGATTTTTCAGATTTTTAGTATTCGCCATCTTTGCCATAATTGTGGCTGATATTAAGATTTTTGAAATTTAGAGTCTTTTTCAAAATTTGGATGTCAAAATCAGGATAATTTTTCAAAAATGGTAAAACATGGAATCAACTGATTTTCTGAATATCTTAGGAATAAAGTTAAGCAGACCTTTCATGTAATTTAAGGAAAGGAATAATATGTTTGACTTTTGTTTTGATATTCGAGTCCAGTGTTGGCATATATAAGACAATTGAGTTGAAAGAGACAAATGAGACTTAATTTTTATAAATCAAAAGATTTAACGATTTTTGTTCGTTCGGTGAAATGCAATTCAATACTCGTTTAGAGCTTTACGTGAAATTAATAATAAATGCCTTTCCATTGCATCTAACGGTCTGTCCGTTCAATATATTGAGCAAAAGAATAGAAGGCAGCAAATACTGGCAATACTTTCAACTTCTGATGTAATAATTGATGAAAAATAACGAAAAAACCGCAATATTTGTCATAAAATAAAATCTCAGAAAATGTAACAAAAGAAATGAGAATAAAAGGAAAACCGAATAAAGAATAAAAACATTTCTTTTCTTTTCTTATATTCATTTGACATATATTTCTTCATTCATTGGTCGGCCATACAATTGAGACCAATTATTCACAAAAAATGAAGATTACTCTGAATTTAATTAAAAAATAAGAATTGTCCATGTTACGCTACTCCAACTCACGTAATCTCGTTTTTTAAAGTCATTAAAGTACTAAATAATCAGAAAATTAAATCAGAAAATAAAGAAAAGTCTGTTTGTAATCAATTTCTTTAAATATACTCAAACTAATTATTTTAGAGAAAATGTCATAATCTTTATAGACATAGAGAAACGCATATTAAGAAAGTAATTTGAATATACATTAAAATCTGAATTATTGTGTATTGAAATAATCCGTCTCTACCTCTAGGGTTTGACTCTCTCAATGCATCCCTTATTGTAATTGACTTTTATGAGATAAGTATATATTATTTTGAAAAATTGGATGAATAAAGATTGAGTTATCTATAAATTATATCTCGATATCAACTAAACATTAATTTCCTGAAATTATTCACAAAAATTGAGTTTTCAAATAAAACTCCTTTTTCAAAGAAAGCCTTCAGTGACAACCTTTCATCGATAATATGGCTATTGAATGAATGGATTTTGCAAGGTAAATTCAATTTGGCATACAATTACAAAATTCATTCAAAAGTCACACAAAAATCTCTTTTTACTCATTGAATAAACTATTTTTTTTTGTCAATAACTTAATATTTAAACTCATTTCAAATGAATCCGGATTTTTGTCAGATATTATTTCAAAACAAATTTTTCCTGCAATTCAATCAAATATTTTTTTTAAATGACATTATTTTGACAAATAATGGAAATTTGAACGAAACGTTTGCAAACAAATTTTTTTGCCAACAAATTTTGGATCAAATTATTAAACAAAAACGAGAGTAATATCGAAACCTAATATCAATACTTAACTGATTTAAACACTTTTCTGGTGAAATGAACTGCGATTGACGTGTAATCACTTGTGAGTTATGACGTGAATAACTTTTGACTAATTTTTGCATAAAATTATAAAAAAATTCACAAATTTCTAGAAATCAAACTTTGGATGGGATTTCATTAAACTCATCAATAAGTAAATGTGTTTTAATAGTCTCTAAAATTGTTTATTTTATGTTATTCAAATCGCATGACTACTGGATTTGAGCTCAGAATAATTGAGATAACTGTTAGTCAACATATTTTCTTAGCTATTTTTATACACATTTGATGAGAATTTTTGCCAAATTATGTGTACTTTGAAAGTTTCACAAATTTTTTCTCTAAAAAATCTCAGACATTATTATGAATGAGTTGAACGCAAATAACAGAAATCAAACGAATCGTTCATTTTATGATTAATTTTAGTAAATATCGAATATTGTTATTATTATTGAAAAAGTCCTTTATATTCAGATTCTGTTCTCAATTCTGTTGACAATCATTAAAAGGGTTTTGATTTGAGATTTGATTAAAAATTGTAATTTTAAAACCAAATTTCAATTATGCGATACTAATGAGTATTTTCAGCATTTTAGAGAAGAATTTTCGCTATCAATTAATTATCAAGAACAAATAATGAGCCCAATTAATGAACATACATACAGACTCAAAGGGGAATGGCTTTGAATTTTCAGCAAAATTGAAATCATTGAGCAAATGTCACGATTCTGGATACGATTCAAATATAAAAATTGTCCGCAGGTCTTAAGTGAATGTCTTTAGGTCTGAACTCACCGAACAAATCTTGTATTTTAAAAGCCTATTAAAAATAGTTTTATCAGAATGTCTCCAAAATTTCACAAATGATGACAAAACATTGATTATAAGTAGAGCTCAGAATAATTTAGGCGAATATCACTTTTCATTTGAAATTAATTGGTTTAATCCAAAAGTTTGTCCGAAAACAATAATTCACAACAAATGATAAAAATATTATTAAATTCTTTTATTTCTTGGAATACAAAAAACGGATTCAATTAAAACAAACCAAAAGTTGTAAACACTTTTAAATAAAAACAATCACTAAAATTCACTTTTATTTAGTATTTGATTGAATATTTTTATTATAAACATTTACCTAGACACTTTTCACAACCGAATCAGGTTTATTTGAGTTCTTTTTATACAATAAATTAAATAAAATCTTTTCCTCTTTTCGTGTTTTCGATGTTTTCATTCGCAAATAATATAAGAATTGAAATCAATGTAAAGGATATAAAAATGAATTATAGACTTCAAACATAACAGTCCAGTGGTTAGCCTTGTCTTCAAGTTTAATAGTTTTCTTCAAACATTAATTTTTTCAGATTATTTGATAACATTAAACAAATATTTATTCAAACAAATAGTAAATAAAAGCAAACAAAACATACGAATAATTATTTTCAAAAATCAATTATTAGTTTTGTCTTCAAAATCCAATTTATATGAAAATCAATTCTAATTACAGTTTTAATCATTAAAAGCATCGACGGGTAAACATTGAAACTTTTCGGTGCATTTGATGGACGGACAGGTTTGCAAAAACTAGTCGAAAAATTAAACAGCATATCTAAGAGCATATTATGCTGAGAGCTGGGAGTAATTCATTTCAAGGGTATAGCGATTTTGATATTTCCCGCTAAATATCAATCTTTTTCTTTCAATTATATAATGTATTGAATTCGAGATTCGATTAAAATTTTTTTTTCTTCACTAAATTTGAGTTTGAATTACATGACAACCAAAACCAAAAGATTGTCAGGAAACAATTTTCATTCGGAACTCAACTTCAAGAAAGTTTGATAAATCACTTCATATAATAATATTAAATATATGCGAAATAACCTGCATTTTTCTCTATCTTGTTTTGCAACCCTTATATTCTTTAAAAATGCAAATGAATATATTAGTACCCTTTCAGGAGTTCAAGGTAACGATGAATTAAAAATTCCATTCATTTGAAGTCCTTCCCTTCCCTTCCCTCACACAGTATTTGTATCGAAAATAAAATAAAATAATTTTTATATTGAAAGCGATGACAAAGAACTATTTATTATGAAATTATCATAATATGAACAGTTTCATTTTTAAAATAACTAATGAGTCGAACACTCAAATATGATTTAACAAAAGAAGAGCTTATTCTCTAGAGATAGAGATAGAGATAGAGATGGTACACATATATAGTGGAGTAATGTGGTAACCTTACAAACACTACTCTATATGAACTAAAATAAAATGATTGAATATAAAAATAAATGACTTCCGATAGTGATATCCAAAGAAAAGAGATCCATCGTATGATTCACCCAATTAGAGTATCTTATGATTGTCCTCACAAATAACTTTACTCATTATAAAGAACTACATACAATACTAACATAATAATAATAATACCATGTTTAATAAAATACCGTTATTTTGTATTATCCCTTTGAATATCAATCATTGCGAGAGAGAGAGAGAGAGAGAGAGAGAGAGAGAGAGAGAGAGA
>JAQIXD010001112.1:0-17505 GCA_034699985.1 Minunthozetes semirufus
TTATAACTTGATTTAATTCACGTGTTTTTATTGTCGAGTGAAATGTCAATCAAAATAAAAAATCTTTTCCCCGGACTATACTAATAATACTATTAATGTTATGATAGCGTTTGTTCTCAATATTCAGATAAATCCCTCCAATAGTCAAATGAAATGATTTTTATTTGGAATTAAAATATTTTTACAAAAATAGTTTCAAAATATTTGAATAAAACAATAATAGTGTCGATAATTGATTCCAAACTAATATCTTCAGCCGTTTTATTGACGCCAAGTATTCATTTGTCTCTTTCGCAATTGTTTCGATACATTCCAACGAACAGGAGGTGGGGTTTGGAAGCGACTTCTACTACCACTAGTGAGTCGATCTTTTGGAATCCAAACTTCTCGTCGATCTGAAAGGGAACGACCAGTTCTTTGAGTTTGCCTCACATTCCTGTTTCTTCTTTGAGATGAAAGACCAATATTTTGTTGACTCGATTGTGGAGTTTCTCCAACTAATGGGGCATTACTTCTTCCGGGCGATAAAAGTCCGCCCCCAATAGCCAAAGGATGAGCGTCACGGAACCATTGAGGCATTGTCCAATACCAGGGAGGTGTTAGTGAATCATAATTCCTATTTGTATTTCTCTGTCTACTGTCCGGTGAAATGGATCGCGATCTTCGCGATAGTGATTGTAGTGAAAGACTACTTCTTCTACTGCCTTCTCCACGAAGTGGTGGCGTCGGATAAACGAGTGGTGCATAACTTCTCGGCGGCGCCAATAGTCCTCCTCCTGGAGCCAAAGGATGAGTATCTTTGAACCACTCAGGCATTTCGGAATACCATTCAGAAGTAAATGATTCCCCTTTTGAACTAATATTTCTTTGGCTGATCTCAGATGATTTGGAACGACGGGATTGGGGTTTGGGTGGGTTTAGGAATTGTTCGATCGACAGCTTTGGTCGACTCTTTCTCTCCATTTTTATATTCTCTTCTTTTGCGCCAAAATCCTATGAAACGAAGAAACGTCAAACACTCTGTCCTTTGATTTGAATAATCTATTGTTTCAATGCGTGAAAAGAATGTTAAACACTTGGAATCGATTTTAACAAATTATATATTCATTTAACTAATTATTGATTGACATAACAATTGAAAGAATATAAAACTGTAAAAAATAATTATTTGTTTTTAAGTTTTTTTTTAATTTTTGTTAAAAAAGTTTGAAAATTATATTAAGTTTTAAATTGTTTTATATTTTTTGATTTGATTCTCAAAAAGTTCTTTAACTTTGTTTTCTTTGATTAGTTTTTCCAAATGATGGCATACATTGACTTCAGCCGCTCCGTATAGTTGAGGATTGATGTCCTGAGAGAAGAAAGAAATTATTAAATGATTTGAAATCTATTTTATTCAAAACCTTATAAACAATTTCTACGATTTCCATTGCAGTCAACGGTTTGTTGGAATCAGTCATAACTTTGATTATCTGTTCCTCTCTTTGATTCCTGTGAGTAATATATTCTTGGATTTTAATAATCGGATCTGTTATAACATTTCCATGTCCTGGATATATGACAGACGGCTTCAGTGAGAGAATAACTTTCAATGAATTCATATAAGAATAAAGATCTTCGAAAACGGCGGTTCCCTCTCCAAGAATGCAATCACCACTAAAGAGTGCATTTTCTTCTTCTAAGAGCAAAACTATATGATCTTTAGTGTGTCCGGGAGTTGACACAACACGAAGAGTGACCCCTTCAGTAGTTAACTTTTGTCCGTCACTCAAATTAGTGATTGAAAGGGATGTATAGTTGTGGTCGTGTTCTGAGTCAAACAACTTATATATTTTGCAATCTATTAATCACTTTTTAAATTATACTTCGAATCTATACTTCAGATATTGAATACCTTTGTCTGTCATCTGTAAAGAATCCAAAATATCTTTAGCGCCTCCGATGTGATCGTTGTGCCAATGAGTGACCACCATTTGTGACACTTTTATATTATTTTCTTTGACAACAGTTTTTAGATTTGAGATATATTTTGGGACATTTGGTTCGCCGCAGTCTATCAAAAGACGATCGATTCCAGTGCCGACAAGACTGAGGTTAAGTAAAATAATTGCTTTAATGGTGTCATTGAAACATTCAATTAAATCAAGTATTACTAAGTATTAGTTCCCTGTAATGTCATTAATCCTGGATTGCAGCCTAAGATTCTAATTATTCTTGAGGAGAGTTTGGACACTTCAGGAATGATTGAACTCATATTATCTGACAAATAAATTGGTTCTATCACTCAATTATCTATAAATTCTATGACTAGTTATTCAATTTAATTATGGTTTCTGTTTAACACTTGAAGAATAAATAGACTTTAGGTTTAAATATTTGAGTATCAGATCATTTGATTATTGATTATGTGATTATGTGATGGACTTTAAACTAAAAACAAAACATTATTACAAAATAAAAACAGTTATTAAAAGACGTCTTATTAATGGTGTTTTGGTCCCCTTTTAACAGAAGAATACATTGATTTCATGAATAAAATCCAATAATTTGTTGACATTATTAGTGATATAAATAAATATGAATTTTATGACGAAATACAAAAACAAAACAAAAGTTGAAAATAAAAGATCAGAATATAAGACATTTTTAGTGATAATTTGAAACTAACTTAAAATGTCTTATTTGATTTACTCGAGGTCTTTGAGGAAATTTTCAAAGTTATTTAATTTATTTAAAATTTTGAGAACAAATCGACAGTCTTTTGAAAACTTGAATCCCTTTAAGAGATTCTCAAATAATTTAAATTCAAATTTAAAATTGAATTCTTCGATGATTAACAATAAGTCGATTATCAGCAAAGAATCAGTGAATGGAAACACTTTGTGGTCAGTACTTAATTATTCTTAATGTAAACCAATAGCTATTTAAACGATTATTCCATTGATTGAGGTCTTGGGATATAATATCCGGTCTTTTGATTTGGTTGGGACTAATCGATGATTATGAGAACAGAGAGGATCCATTGATTTTGACCATAAAAAGAGGGGTTTATTGTATGCAAAATGAAGAATACGAAAAGGCAGAACTGATTCTTCACTCAGCCCTACAAATGGCTCAAGAGTTGAACTTTGAATCGGCGCAGACTTATATCTATGATATTTTGGCCAATAATTACTTCAAGAAAAAAGACTACAAAAGAGCGGAACAATTGTTTGCATTTGTTTTTAATATAGTATTAAACAAAGGAATGGAAGCCAACGATGAATCAATAATTGAGTTATCCATCAAATTATCCCATATTTATAGCGTTTTCGGGGATTTCGATAAATGCCATAAAGGTTTCGACTTTTGTCTCACAGAACAGAACAAAAGAGTCAAACCATTTGCCGACAAAAGTTCTGATGAATTGACAGATGAAGAGAAAAATTCTTTGGCGTTATTAGGGATGTGTTACGACTATTACGCACAGCATTTGTCATCAATCGGTGAATTCGACAAATCTATTGACAACTATAAGACAGCTCTCGATATTTGTACGAAAATCAATGGTAGGACTCATTCACAAACTTTGGTTCTTCTTAACGATATGTCCGCCACTTTTGTTCACAAAAAGGATTATCAAAACGCTTTGAATTGTTTAAAGAAAGCAATCGATGGCGCGATTCAAACACAAGACAAGAATTTAGCAAATTTTTACTATAATATCGGTTCTGTATATTTGCTTCACTTAAATAAAGAGTTGGCCCTCAAGTCATGTCAAAAATCATTGACTTTGACTCGTCTGACAACTGATAAAATTCTTGAGAAAAAGGCTGAACACTGTATTACTCAGTCTTTGAAATGAAATTAAAAGAAATTCGTTTTAAAATGAAATAAAATTTTTATTTTTAATTCAAAATTAATAAAAGATTTGGATAAATGTCTTTTAATTTAATGCAAATGACAAACAAATGTTAGACTTTGTAGTAAAGGCGAGGTCTGCCCCAGTCGTTGCAAATTCCGTACACAATGACCCACGGAATCACACAATACGGGAAGGAAGGGGTCACCAAAATGGCATAAGTAATCTGAAGGCACAGGATTTCACCGCAGGACCCTATCAGACCAAAAACACTGACGAAGACATGAGACCAAAAAAAGGTGTTCCAACGGTCCCGTCTATCGAATTTAGACCAAAACTTATATCTGTTTCCTCCCGGAACAAAACGGCCGTCGAAGTCATCTAAGACTAAGGAAAGGAACGACCAAAGTATTCCAATGATAAGGAATGCACTGCAGAAAACCGTTTGGAAGATTCTGAAGCACTCGTAAAGTCTGTAGCGTCTCCTCTCTGCCGGACTCGGGGCGGGATAGTAGTACGGAACGGGTTCGGGCGCCGGTCTTACTGGTTGTTCACTCGGCGTCGGCTTTACTGTTGTCTGCGGTTGTGGTGATTGTGGCGGCGGTTGTGGTGATTGTGTCGGTGGCTGTGTATAGATGTTAATTGTCTGGTGTTGTGCCATCGGTTGTTGTTGAGGACTAGCCTGCGGTTGACTCTCGACATTCGGTGTCTTCAAATTATTGCCCGGATTATTGTCAGTCATTTTTTTGAGAGAATTCAAAGTAAACTAAAATTCGATTTAAGAATAATTCAAATCTAAAATCTTTTGAAACAGTTTTTGAATCTCTTATCGCGAGAATACTATTAATACTATTGTTTAACAATTATAAGCCTATACAGTGTCTCAAACCGTAGGCTATATTATAGGCTATTATAGCAATTAATTGTTGTATATATTGTTGTATACATTCATTAATAATTCAATTATTTTTATTCAAATTCAATTCAATTCAAACATTTTTGAAACGAAAACAGAAAATATCAAAAACAATGTCTTCGATGAAGAAGTCTATGAAAGACAATCTGAAAATTGATGAAAATGATATCAAAGAATTCTATAGAAGAAATCGAATTCGGATTATTGTCTCTTTGGTTGTCTTCATCATTCAGTTTCTATTCGTAATGTCTTCCGTTCTATACACTCATTGGGAGTCCAAAGGATTGATCGGAAGAACACTATCTTTCATCTGGATTGTGATCGGTCTTATTTTGTTTGAAATCTTGCGATTTATGGATCCCTTCGTAAAGAAATATATTTTCAAAAGTGATTGAAGACAACGTATCAACAAAATGACAAAAAGTTTAGAATTAAAGAAATGAAAACAAAATTAATTTAATTTTAATTCAAAAATTTGGGTAAAATTATTATTCAAATAAAAATTCTAATTTTATTAAGAAGTCATTAATTTATAGATTATAAGTTATAATGATTTTCAATCAATTGTTTCGAACTCATCCCTCGTCACAGTATTTAATTACTAGTTTATTCAAAACTCAATTCACGCTCAAATGTTAATTATCACAAAAACTTTATCAAGTTTTTATCCTCACTTAAATTATAAGACAATTTAGACTAATTGTTAAAGTTGTTCACAATTGTAGAGAATTTTAAAGAATAAAATACTTTTTTTATCACGAAATTTCTGAAAGAAGTCAAAAGTTGTCTCTGAATCTAATAATTATTCTAATCCTGTATTAAATATAGAAAAGTGTCTGATATATACACGACTTTTGATTTCTTCGATTATGTGTTCGAGTATTAAAAGAAGTAAAAATATGTAAATATTTTGAATCAAATCACTGACAGAAGTAATTGAATTGAATAAAGATATGATTAATTTGTGGTTTAATTCTTTTTGAATGTATTCTCTATTTTCGATTAATTAAACACTTCTTTATATTGAATTATAAAGAGATAAGATTTAAGTGAAAAAATTAGATGATATGTCAATACTTCATTGAATGCGATGAGTGTTTCAATTGATATTTGAACTCATTATCTATCAATTTATTGATATATTAATTGGATGTGCGCTCAGCATAACACAACATTTATTAATTTTGCTAATAAATAGCTCTCAAACCAAATGAATAACAATAATTGGAATCGAAATTTTCGAGAAAATCATTTAATAAAGACTCGTTTTAACTAATGTTTGAGTGACTGAAAGCATATGAAAGAAAGGATAAGATAAGAGTCAAAGTCTTTAGTCGTGAACTCACACTTCAGAAGTTGTTGAGCTCTCAAAAAAATATTAAAAAATGTTTGATCACTGAATCAAAAGTTTTTGCTACAATTCTTTGGAACAATTTTTGTGACTATTTTTGTGAAAGATTTTGAAATATGAATTCAAATAAAAGGAATTCTCAAAATGTAGACAACGATTCGACCGAATCTGCTATTGATTACGAAACTTCTTGTGGTTTAGGAAATTGGAGGCCACAATGGATGCAAAAGTTTGCCAGTACCAAGTTCTTTGTGATCAACTTTTCAATAGTGGCAATACTACAGGGGGCGTACTTCACATATTTAATCGGTTCCATTTCGACTCTTGAAAAAAGATTTGCATTTGAGAGCAAAATGTCTGGTTTTATATTAATTGCAGATAATTTGAGTCAAATGGTTATCAGCCCTATTGTTGGTTATTTAGGATCAAAGTATAATAGATCTCATTTGATGGCAATCGGAGAACTCATAGTAGCCCTGTCCTGCATTATAAGTTCACTTCCTTACTTCATATATGGTCCGGGACTACATCTGCTATCAAACACCAACACAGTGTCCAACTCATCGCAATATGAAGTTTGTTCTTCTGATCACTTCCAACCTGAATGTCAGAACGATGATCACTCAACTGTTTATTTGGCGGTCGCTCTCTTATGGTTCTCTAGTTTCGCAAATGGAATGGGATATACGGCTTTCTATACAATAGGACTGCCATATATTGATGATAACGTTCAGAAGAAAAATTCTCCGCTTTATATAAGTAAAGATATAATTATTGTAATTTAAGTTTGAAATTAAATTTTTATAATATAATCATATGATAGGTTCAATCGCAACACTCAGACTATGCGGTCCTACTCTCGGCTTTTTATTATGTTCCATATGTCTTGCCTGGTATGAGGACCCAACCTGTATGCACTTTTAAATTATAAATATTTTATTCATTTACGAGTCTAAATTCTTTGCTTGCAGTCGACCCCCATATTGATAGGAATGACCCCCGTTGGGTGAGTACTTATTTTAAGAATAAAAGTAATGTTAACTTGAGATAATTTAATTAGGTGGGTGCTTGGTGGATTGGTTTTCTTATTTTAGGCATTTCTATACTGATTTTCACTCTTCCGATGTTTTGTTTTCCCAAAAGATTTAAAGGATCGCCCGAAGAATCAAATGAAAAAAGTGTAGTCACATCTGTAATGAGAGATCCGGATGAAGTCAATGCTTTGGAAATGAGTACTTCCAAAACTGAACTCAAAATACCTAAAGTTGATGGTATATTTTCTTTTCCTTTAAACTTATTTAAATTAAGAAAATTATAATATTATTAATTAGTTGTAAACTAAACTACATTATTCACATAACTTATTATATTTAATTAATTTGAAGGAAAGCAATAATTTAATGTATTATAACATATTTTAGGTGAACAGGTCAAAATCGCTTTGAGAAGACTCGCGAAAAATCCAATTTTGATATTCCATGCGGTCGGAGGAATATTCAGAATATTTGGTTATCTTGGTTATTATATATTCAAACCAAAATATATGGAAATGCAATACAGACAGTCTGCTTCTGGTGCCAGCTTTTTCACAGGTATCTCTTATTCAGATGACTTCTTCTGAATAAATTGAAAATCAAATTCTAAATTAAAAGGTTCGACGAGTATTGCAACGATGGCAATAGGGATAATGGGCGGAGGAATTATGATTCGATACTTTAAACCAAAGCCACGATCTTTGGTTACGTATATGTTTGTGGTCGAACTCTTTGCAAGTTTCGCAATATTCACAGTAATGTTCTTTGGATGTCCAACACCTGCTTTTCCCAACACTCTTATGATGGACGGAAGGTATTAATCAAAGGCTTCAAAATTCTTTAAAACTAAACTTCAATCAATCGATAGAATGACTCTGAATGCCCCCAATGGTTGTAATACAGGGTGTGAGTGCACTACAAGAGTTTATCAGCCTATTTGCTCATCTGATGGAGTGTCCACCTATTTTTCACCATGCTATGCTGGCTGTAAGACTGTTGACACATCAACTGATCCGATAGTGAGATTAAAAAATTAATTTATTATACATTTATTTCTAATAATCTTTATTTTTAAGTCATTCAGCGATTGTCAGTGCATTGAAAGCACATTCAACAGTACTTTCGGAAGCGCTGAGTCTGGATACTGTCCAACCGATTGCAACAATTTCCCCATTTATATAATTTTGTTGAGTATTGGAAGTATGATCGCTTCAACAGCAAGAACTGGAAATACATTAATAACTTTGAGGTATTTTTCTTAAAATTTGATTAAAATTGAATTAATTTTAATTTAATATCAATTGAAAGATGTGTTGATCCAAAGGATAAGAGTTTTGCGATGGGAATAATTGGAAGCTTTTTTGCAGTTTTTGGTAAATTTGATTTAATTTTGAAAAATAGTGTAATTATAAAAATGTTTATTCTCTTCTATAGCTTTTATTCCGTATCCTTTAATATTTGGTGCAATAACAGACTCGGCGTGTCTTATTTGGGAAGAGTCTTGTGGTGAGTAAAACATTTAATTTGTGAATTAATCCAATTATTCCAATAATTATCGATTAAATCTACAAATTTTGTAATTTGTTTTGAGCTTAAAGTCTATTATTTGATAACACTTTACAAATGTAATGGAAAGCAGTACATTTGATGGCTGAGTGTCTATATATTTATGATAAGTGATGATAACTTATCAATCATTAGAAAACACATTATTTCGAAATAAGTTTTAGAGAATTCAAAGAACTTTGGCTTTTATTGGAAGTATTATCTTTTGGGAAATTAATTTATAAGAAGATATTTGCCATCATTTGCCAGTTCAAACAATTTTATTCATAAATAAAAACCCTATTAATGAACAACTTCTTCAGATAATTAAATAATCAGGACATCGGTATTATGTGTCAAATTAATTATAATTGATTTTTACTATAATCGGAAGAAATAATTTTATTTATTATCAAAATATCTGATATTTTATTAGATATTTAAAGAAATAATATTCATTTTTAATCAATTAATTAATTGTAATGAAAATCAAATTATCGAACCCTATAGAGTCTATTATATTTGAACTGAGGCCCAAATTTTTAATTTAAAATCATGATCATCCTTATTGTTCAACTTTGTCCAACATTGTTGATCATTGACTGGATCATTGATTCATAAAACATATTTTTTTTCTTCAAAAACAGGAAAGACTGGTAACTGTTGGCTCTATGATATCGACAAATTTCGTGTATACTTACACAGCGCTTCCTTTGTATTCATGACTATTGGATCACTTTTCGATATCGGAATCATAATTATGTCGAATCGAATCAAAAATCTTTATGATGACGAGGAAGAAGATGTCGACGACAGAGATAATCAAAATAGAATTCAATTATTAAACAAAAATAATGATCGAATCAATGAATTTCAAAGAGAAAGAAATTCCCAAAAGAATGGAAGAACTGTTTCTATTTCAGAACAAAACCAAATCATTGAACTCGAGGAGAGATGAGTTTAGTTGAGTTTATTATTAATTTATTAGTTCTTTTATTCTTCGATTTATTGCCATTTATCTCAAATTTATGTAATTTCTATAAAACTGGTCATTCTTTAGATAATTGTCACAATTAATGCTCAAAATTAACTCAAATATCATTAAATGACATTAAAGTTGAGGCAATAAAACAAATACAAGTTGTTCTCTATATTCTTCATTAATATTTAATTGATTTCTAATCTTCTATTGAAAGATAACTTCTGGAATGGTTTGTCATCATTACTGACAAATAAGGAGAAAATTGTTCAAAATGTCTGACAATTAAATATTTATTGAAAGGAATAACAAAAGATTTCTACAAACAAATGAACATAAATTTAGTAATCAATTGATGGCAACATTTGCTGCTATTTCTTACATTATCTTAAATTAAATTTCGAATCAATTGATTGAAAGTTGAAATCCTATAAAACAAATCAAATAATAACTTCTTCTCATCGATTGATAATTCATTTAAATATAAAATATTAAGAAAAAAAGATTGTCTTTAAATAAATCCACAAAATATACAATATTTACACAAAAAAAAACTTATTATATAATAATTTGTGAAAAACTAATAATCAATTATTGCTTTAAAGTTGTTTAAGTAGTTTTGATAATCAATTGTCATAATAATTGTTAATAATAACCAATGATTTCTAAAATAGTTTTCGAAGAAATGTCGAAGAGTTTAGAGAAAACACTATTTGATTGAAAGGAACTTATATTTAAGGAAAAGTCATTCAATGAGTAGTACTTTGAAGTTAATTATCGATTAAATCAATAAAAGGGAAGATTTTAACTTAAATTCAGACTCAAAGGCATTGTCTCAAAGTTGAATCGGGTCTGAATGAAGGACCGGTGGCCCTCTAAATCGTTAATAAGTGCTATAGAGTTAGCATTGATGTTAGTGTTGGCCATCCGTTTCTGGCGCTTATTTTGCTCTTCTTTAAGATCATTACTCTCCGAGTGTTTGAGTTTATGTTCATTAAAAGCGTTTGCATCACTCAGAATAACATCACAATCAGAGACATCACATTTGATAAGCTGTGAATCATTTGTATCACCGTTCGAGCTGTTGGTCAGTGCTATCGGTGGTTGTGTTGAGTGTTTAGAGCGGTAGTGCTTCGACAGATTGGATGACTGCGAGAACTTTTCCCCACATTGAGGGTAATCACAAGAATACGGTTTATGACCAATACTTTAATCAAAATATTATTAATTAATTCATTTAAACAATTAATTGAGAGAAAGGGTTGAGGAATGACTCACTGCGTTAAATAGTGTTTATTAAGATTACAGCTCTGGTCAAACAACTTTCCGCATCCATTGTAATGACATCGAAACGGTTTTTCACCTAAAAATAAAATAAATATTTGTTTGAATATAAGGCCAATGAGTGAAAGACTGACCCGAATGGACGAGTTTATGTTTCTTCAAATTACTCGACTGAGAAAACTTCTTCAGACACTGAGGAAAGTCACAAATGTAGGGCTTTTCACCTGAAATACAATCAATTAGTTAAATACGAAATAAGTTAATTGCTGTCTACCGGTGTGAACGAGTCTGTGTTTATTGAGATTACTGGACTGTTTGAACCGTTTGTCACAGTCGGGCCAATTGCACTTAAATGGCCTCTCATTCCTGTCAATGGTTCCAAACATTTAATAATAAGATTAGGAAAGTATTTTGAGTGCAGGGCTTACGTATGCGTTAAATAATGTTTATTAAGATTACTGGACTGAGTGAACCACATTCCGCATTGTGGCCAATCACAAGCAAATGGTCGGTCCCCTATATGACCATAAAAAAAATATTATTTGTTGTGAAATATTGATTGAAATAAATGGATTAATACCGGAATGGATGAGCAAATGTTTGTTCAAATTACAACTGTTTTGAGAGAATAATAAAATAAAAGTTTGAGAATCTCTTTAAAACTGATTTAAATACGAATTGAAGACATTTAATGAAGTGATGACTTGATAGCCATTGATATGAAACAAACCTCTGATTAAACTTTTTATCGCAACCCATCCAATCGCAAATGAATACCTGACCACTTTTGTCGAATTTTCGTGGTCGTCCTCGACCTCTTCGGAGGTCACAATTGTTCATAACGGACTGCAAGGACATAGAAGACAATCAAAGGAATGGTTGTCTAAAGAAAATGCTTAACCAAAAGCAATAACAATAATATTTAATTGTTTTTATGGTTACTATGACTATGGCTCACAACCAACTATTGATTATTATATTTTTGTGGATACTTCCGCTCATTTTAAGAGTGAATTATCTTCAATATTTGAATGGAATCTGTACTGACGATAGAATTTAATTGGTGAGAGAGTGCGCCAAACAAACTATAATTTAGTTTTATTGCTGAGAAAAACTATTCTGTTTATTGTTATTTGCTTTTTGCCCATTTAGAAGGCAAATGACATTTCCAAGTTGAACCTCTTTAGAAAGACTCATACATTGGAATCTCTTCACTATAATTCTGGAACTCAAAGCCTATCATTATTTGATCCATAATTTGAACCATTTTCTAAATAATATCACATCTGAAGTATAATAATATGAAATACTAGAATCAAAATTCAAGTTTTATTCATAATTTAGTTGAAACTACTTTAAGTACTTTAACTAAAATTAAATAATCATATGATGTCTCACATTATTAACAAAATTAGAGTTAACTCAAAAATATACATTATATACAAAAATATACATGTATCTTAAATTCAAAAATATTTATCTGTACAATACAGAGGTAGAGGAGAAGTGTGGCTAACAGTTTGTCAAAGAGAGCATTGATTGACCACCAATTGAATAAAAAGTTTTGAATTAACTTAATAATTTAGCTTTCCTGGACATTTTATGAGAAACTTTCAATCACAAAAGTTGTAGCACACATTTAGAAGAACAAAATAAAACAGGAATTATTTTCATACCCTTTGTGGTTTTTGAAATATTCTAATTTATGTAATTTTGATTTTTATTCTACCAAGGGCAAATAACTAATTTTTCGAAAAAACAATTTTATAGCTACTAGCTATATTTTTATGCTCTTTTATTTTTCACCAAAAAATTTGAAATTATCTATTCAGTTTTCGAATAATAGACACTGAAAAACCCATACTAACCGACATTGATGGAAACGCTGTATATTCGAAGTTTAAAATAAAATAAAATTTCTTTTATATTTTTGGTCAGAAACAAATCCCTTGATTATGTGAAATGATGAGCATTGATCATTTATCAATATCAACTTATCAATTATTTATAGAAATCAATGGCAAATTAATCGTATTTATCTCCCTCTCCATATAAATATCATTATTGGATGAGAGTATCTCAGTGAGAAGGGAAGTCAGTGAGGTGATTATATACTCGCAAACTTTGTTATGATGGTAATAACTGTATCTTTATAACCAAAAGATTTTAATTAATTAAATTAAACGATATTTTGCTTATAAATGAGTTTAACTTTTCTATAACTTAGTCACAATTCATATAAACTGATTGTTAGGAAACACATGCTATGAGTTGTGACTAAATTTAATAAAAGAATAAGTGATTCAGAACTCAGAAGAAGAGAATCAGAAATAAACGTCAAAGCATTGAATTGACTAAAAGTTTATATTAAAATATAAGTGTTTCCACAAAAATGTGTTACCGACTAAAGAATATGAGTGAAGTCAAGCCATAAATTCATTTATTCTTTTATAACATATTTGTTGGAAAAGTAATCAATAGTATGGAAACATGTCTTTATATTTTGATTCGTTGCTGTAAAAGCACATACATTATAGGTCCGGCCCTCTCAGCATCGGCTGAGTGCCGACATGACGAGCCCCTGTCAGCCCCCACACAACCTGACGCGTGAAACAGCGCATGAAATCGGGTCTATATTGGGTTCTAATGCCTTCTAATCGAATCGCTATATCATAAGAATCGGTAACTTCTGGAATAAACTTTTGGTATTTAGTCCGACATTAATATAGAGTGTGTCTGATATGAGAATCACTGATATTCTGAGCGCAATTTGGCAGAACCTGAATGTGAGAGCAGGCATTCAATCAGTTGTCTAACTATCCATACAGTAATCAGAGGCCTGTTGTGTATGTGTTCTGATAATTATTTACACGAGTGCTGAGCCCAACACAAGTGTTGAACAACGGGTGCACTCTTAAAATGCCAACCGATTCCAACCGCACACACACACACACACGAGATATACTTAACGCACAGTCACAGCCGTCGCTCCACAAAAATTTAGATTTAAGTTTTAGTTAAGTAATAGTGAGCGCCAGTCATGCCTTCTATGCCCTCCGAATTACATTCCGCGACGTCAACCTCTTCACCGTTAAATTCATCAAATATATCAAACGTCAATCGTTTTCACAGTCAGTCGACCACCAATTTTGCAACACCTGCTGAATGCAACAGCAGTGCCAGTGCTAGACCTAACTGCACCAACACTACTAATTCTTTAACTAATAGTTCTCTGACAGCACTCACATCTACACCAGTCTCGCCATCATTTCTAGATTTGCCAAACACTTCTGCAGCTGATATAGCAGTGGCCGCAGCCGCCAAAGTTGCTTACGATTTCGCCGGACTAACAGCAGCCGCAAACTTCCATCGGTCACACTCTCAGACGCATACCACTCACCCGAGTGTCAGTTCTTCTTCATCAGCTCCTTCTTTTGGATATCTAAGTGATTGTGGTGTTGGAGTCGACACATTTGCAAATGGCCTGACCAGTTGGGAAGCTGCTCATCAATCTGCTGCTGCATTCGCTGCCGTTTCACACCATCATTATTCTCATCAATTGTCGAGTTTTGGTCCTCACTGTGACCTCCGAACTGCTTTCACACTTTCTGTTCCGTCAACATCTTCTCCCACCTGTACTGTGAGTTCAGTTCCAGCAATGACTGTGCAAAGAGTGGGTGAAAGTGTTCGTGTAAATGGTAGTGTAAATGGAAGTTCCAATCTTTCTCATCAAAGTTCAAATATTCTTACGAATGGAATATCAAATAATTTTAGTTTAAGTGCAAACAGTGTCACAAATAAGTCATCTAAACCTAGACGTCGAGTGGCGACCGTCGCTCAGCGAAGAGCTGCTAATATAAGGGAAAGGCGTCGAATGTTTAATTTGAACTCTGCTTTCGACAAATTGAGGAAAAAAGTCCCGACATTTGCTTATGAAAAGCGATTGTCTCGAATCGAAACCTTAAGACTGGCCATTATGTACATCGGATTCATGACTGAAGTTATCAGAGGTAAAGATCCTTGTTTTGAGCCCAGAATTCCTTTACATCCGAGTGGAAGCTTCCAAAATCATCACCGAGAAAGAGATCACATTTGGAATGGAAATCACTATCCATTCAATACATTCAGTGATTCACTTTCTTCTTCAAGATATTAAATTATCAATTAAAACATCTAGTCATTTATTAATCATAGATATCCTCTCTATTAAAATAAATCATAGATAATAGTGTTTGTGTTTTGTGTTATATACCGAATAAATATCAAATAATTATTGAAATATAATATAATTGATGTGAAATCAGACTTTCGTTTGTATCTCAAATGTAATCTAAAATATCAATAAACGCCGGGTTTTGTGCAAATAGTTATCAATTTATTAAATACAACAAACAATTTGGCCAAATGTGTAGAACCTGTTTAACTAAGTTTTTACAATATTTTGTGTCAAATGGCACATGAAGTGCGAGTAATGTCTCAATCGAGGCCTTCATTCAAAATCGGCTTAAAAAGGGATGATTCGGTTCGCCTTTTCTGACACATAATAATAGCACAAAAGCCCTAATATTTGACGCTTTTATACCGCATATGTTTCAGATGTTCTCAACTAACGATATATAGGCCTATATTTGGCTATATTTCTATCAATTCAATGAGAATACAGAATATATGTATTGTTCACTACGTTCTGCGAATTCAATTAAAAAATATAATTTTCAGGATTAGAAAGAATTAATTTCTTTATTAAACAACTCTCTTATTTTGCGAAATATTAAAAATGATTTATTGAAATAGATATATCTGATATATTTTGTCATGATAAAATGATAAGATATTAAAATTAGTGAAACACTTGCAGCGGTTACAGCAATAGATTGAGAGTTTGTGCGCTCGAAATGGAACTTCACTGCAGTGCACATCACTTTATAGGATCCAAAATAAACTCAACTTTTTTGGGGCAAAAAACTAATATCTATTGTGAGGATTCACTGAATTGAATGAGTCTTTCAACTATTTATTGATTATAATTGTTGTTTTGGACACAAGTATTGAAAGCGTGTGGTCTTCAATCATACAATGACTGGACCGACGGCTCGCACAAACAGTATCGCTACTGAAATGCATATAATATAGTCGTAATCTTTGGCACACGTGTCGGTCACAACGCATAATATGTATGGATTGTGCTATAAGTTGTCACAATTTCATTTCCGTTTTGATGGTTTGCTTTTTTTTAAGTGAATACAATTTTGTGCCCAAAAATCAGTCGGAGTCA
This sequence comes from Minunthozetes semirufus, assembly GCA_034699985.1. Taxonomy (NCBI): domain Eukaryota; kingdom Metazoa; phylum Arthropoda; class Arachnida; order Sarcoptiformes; family Punctoribatidae; genus Minunthozetes; species Minunthozetes semirufus. Next base: position 16,226 of record JAQIXD010001112.1, read on the forward strand.
CACTTGAAGGTCAAGTGGAAAACGCCGTCAGAACTAAACCACATTATATTTAATATAACTTTTCCACTGTTGACGGCCAACAGCTCTGCCCTATTCATATGCTAATCAAACTGTGGGTAAAACTACACCTGCACTGGAATCCCGATCCCAGTGCTCCGTTTAGTTAATATTATACGCCAGCAAATAATACAAAGACTGAACTGATTTAGAGTATTAGTCGCGTGAATCGCTTTCCACGAATTGACGCTCTATTTGATCACAAAAGATATATAAAACGAAATCATTTAGAATTACTTTTTTGTGTCTCACAAATCATAATATCATTAATACAGAGCTCAAGCCTTCCCCAAAGGTTGTAACCTTTGGGTATGACTTATACAGAGTGAGTTACATTTACAGTAAAAAATGCTGTAAATCATATGATAGGAACAAATATTCTTTTATTAGAACTTCAAACACTGTTTTACTTTAGTTTAAATTAAATAAAAATTTGTTTAATATCAAGATTTTTAACATTTGATGAATTGTTTGATGAATTATTCAATTTGTTTGTCACCAATTAATCTAAAAATTGTTAACCACTTTTATGCACTACTTTTCCTGTAATTTGAATCGCTTTCGATATACCTGATCCAAAAATAAGCACATAAACAATTTTGACTGAAAACTACTAGTTTATAGAAAAGATCTAGTTTATTTGTATATTTTCCATCTTATTTCCAGCATATTTAATTTAAAATAAGAATTAATTATTTAACTTTAAAATTCAAGTGGAAAAATAGTTCAAAATTATCATGGTTAAAGTACCTGGAGATTAGTTAGTTATTTAGGGTTTTTACACTTTGTTAATTTACCATAGAAACAGCACTTAACTTTAAGCTAGTTGAAAATAACTTTTTTCTAAATTCTTTGTTTGAATTCTTATTTATTTATTTTTTGAATGAGTCAAACATAAAAGAATTGTCTTAATGTGGTTTAATTTCATTCAATTAACTATAATATTAAAACCGAAATCTTTTTATGAATTCAATTAGATTTGATAGGAGACTCTCCTAAGGAGAAGCAGTAATCTCTCACGATTTGAAAACATACATACATACGAGTTCAAGTCGATCTTCTCCTAGTTGCAGTTGAATAACTTTTTACTAGGTCAATCAATTTTAAAGATCCTTTCAACATATTAAAGCAGGATAATTCGCAATTAAAACAAGCTAGAAATGGCATTTCAAAGGCAATTCCAATCGATTTTCAAGTGAAAGATAGGTTTCATTGTTGTAAAA
>JAQIXD010001113.1:0-17503 GCA_034699985.1 Minunthozetes semirufus
CTAGCCATGACTCACCATATCTCACCTTTCATCCCTGAAAATTTCATTTCAAAATATTATTCTCATCATGCTTAAAAATTAATTTGAACTAGTGCAAGGTATTATGTCAAAGATTGTATGTAAACGTTTAAACGAATACAAAACCATTTTTGGTTGATTTTATTAAATTATCTCTAATTTTATACATTTTTTCTCATTAAAGACAAGTTGTGTTCAACTCTTCTAATATATATTATTTGTAAAACATCTAAAGAGAAGCAACTCATGAATTTTATGGAACTGATCTGTCATGTTTAACTTTTATGAAAGTTACTCTACCTTTAAATGTAACAACAATTAGTATTGTACTATAGATCATCCAAATGAAATGGATTTAAGCAATCTATAGATGAAAACCTCTTTGGTTGTATTGGTAGTGAATTGGTTGAGTGGTCGGATGGTCTGACCCCAAACACAGCACACGTGCATCTGTTGTTCACTTTTGCCGTTCGTATTGTTATAGAAGTGTATTCTTTCACTTCAGGCACACGAATGAAGACTACAAACAAAAGTCTCAAATAATAGAAACTTTTATACATTGTTTTGAGCCATAAATCAATTGAAATACAATACAAATAAAAGTATTAATTTTATTAACGCTTTTAATCATAGAATCATTCGAATGAAGTGATAGTCTGTGTATTAGAGGCAGAGCTCAAAACGTGTTAAAAATATTGCAAAGAAGATCACTTGTGGACAAAAATCCTACAATAGGTTTGGCAAACACTGTCTCTCCGGAGAAGATCTGAATATAAGCTGCAGATTATGCAAATGCGGAATCGGATGACACCGTTGTGTTGTTCCCCTGTTGTCTAATAAGAATTTGGTCATCAATATTGGATGTGTCATAACTCGGATAATACATCCATTAAAAGAATATCAAATTTACACAATCAGATGACATCACAAATAAAGCAAAGATTAAAGTAATAAATATGTATAAGACTTAACTCAAATATTTCTGACTTTAATACAAAAAATTATTGAAATTCGAAAAAATATTTTCTATTATTTCCTATTATATGACATTCAGTGATACAAAACAAACTTTTTGTTAGATCCCAGTTCTCATTCAGAGCGGTGTCTGTCCTAAGACTTATAAAAAGAATTTTTTTAGGTCTGAGCGTCTCTCTTGTGATCTCTTAAAAGCAAAGATTTTTTATGTCCCAAACCTTGAAAGACTGAATAAGTTTGAAAAATAAAATGTTTTTTGAATTTATTTAAACTAATTTGAAACAAATTCGTTGGCATTGAATGTCATTTGAGAAAAAAGATTGAAAGACAATACAATGGGTCGGAACCACTCCTCGACTAAAGAAAGTGTTTCCCGAAAAGAGCAACAAAATTGCTTCCTTTGCTGTCATTACGTCTGAATGGCTTTCTTTGGCTGTCTTTGTGAGGAGAGAACCAAAAAGAGGTTTTGAGTTTCATCGACTGACCAAAAGCTCTCTTCTATTCTGGTTATGCAATTGGATGTCAGGTATAGACTGGAGTCTCTCCAGCGCTCACATCAGAGTTTGCACTTCCAAACAAACAGTATTACAATACGTTCTTATCATAAATTCTCATAAATTTCCGATTTATTGGACAAAAAAATTAAATAAAAGAAAACCGAAAGAAACCCAAACCCAGAAATAGTTGACAGTTTCGGACAAAGCCTTCTAAACAAGACTTGGTTTTAAAAATTGGAGAAAAACCAGCGGAGAGTCCGATAAATGTTTTGTTTATAAATGAAAAATGTTTTGCCTTTTATACAGAATCCGATATTTGATTGTTATGTATGTGCTATGTATGGGTCTGTGCTGTGCTCTACTATGAATGCAAGGTTTGTATGAATGGGTTCCTATTATTCACGCCCTAAAAAAGATAGTTACGGATTACATACCATTTATTACTTTTCGTTATATTATTTAAATAAAGCATAAAATGTCGCAAAAGTTGTATAACTAATTGTATAACTAATTTGGTAGTGAATCCAAAAACAGAATTCAAATCAGTTGTACAGTTGTATCAGCTCTGGTAGGCTATCATAGACTCAGGAAGTTTATTGTGGTTTATTATGATTACACAAATGAACTAGTGTTCACCCATCTTCCCTATTGTTACAGTAAGCAACCGTGTCCTCTGTCCTGTCCTTTGCATTGTTAGGGCTCAGTCAATGTGAAAGCGATGCTCCGCTCCCATTATTACTACCAGTCCTATCAATAGTGTCCTCTATTTTCACACTTCTTTGTGACTTCTTTGATCATTTTAAAGAGTTTTTGGTTCAAAAACATTTTATTATTCAAATTTATTTTAGTCTAAAATTTTTAAAGAAATTCTTTGAATTCATTTCTCATTGAAATAGTTTTTAGTCTCAAAAATATAAATAATGGATGAGATCTCACTATTCACAAGATTCTATTGAAATATGGGTAAAGAAGATTCACTTTATTCATATTCATTCAGTTTTGAACACTAAATCTGAAACATTTCAAATTCAGTGCTCAAACAGATCTCATATATTCAAAAGCTATTCATATTTATGGCACTATTTTTATTTAAGAACACTTTGCTTCGGTCATACCTGACTGACCAAACTTTTCAAAATAAATACCTTTCGAGGACTCTCTGTATTTTAAATTGTGACTAGGTCAACCAAGATTATCATAATTATTCAAATGTACTCAACTTTCAAATCAATTTTAAATTCTGTAAATTTTCTAAACAATAACCATAACCATAGCCCATAGCCATGATTCATAGGCCTGTTTGTAGACACATTTAGACACAAACTTTACATTTATCATAAAGTTAAAAGTGAAAGATACTTGCATATTAATAGCGGTTAAAATTACTGACTAACTCATTGTTCCCTTGGTCTTAAAATTTTTGCTCTTATGGCAACTTTTAGATATATGGGAAAGTTTCTTAAAAAACATCAAGAATCGATTCTAGGAGCAAACTAAAACACTAATTTTAATTGACTTTAAATATAAGAATAAATCTAAAGGGTTGTATCAAATAAATAGAAGGCAATGAAAGGCAACACATATGAGTCAACACGTGTCCGATCGTCCGAACGTAGTGTCGATTCTCTGCTAATGTAATAAACGATAGGTCGGAGCAAAAAGCACTTTATTTCATAGTCTTTTGATAACATGTCAAAAGTGAACGCTCACTCAATTTATTATTTGTACCAAATTTATACTGAATTTATATCATATGATATGTATAGAAGAGTCTACACCTGCACACTATAGTTTGGTTGCATAGAGTGAACCCCAAAATTGGAAATAATATGAAAATAATGATTTTGTGAATAAGGAAATACATTATAGTGAACCAAATATAACACAAGTTTTACTATTCTTTTCACTTAATTGACTGAATAGTCAGTGAACAGCAATAGATTTGTTCTGTGCTCTCAGTACTCGTCCCAAGCATTTCATTTCATTTGATTTCTCCCTTTCATTCGAGGAATATATGATTTTTTATATACGAGTGGAAAATGCACTGAAATCTGACTCGTATTCCGCACGTGTGCGACATGTTTTGTATGATCATAGCTTTGACACTGTCTGCTTGTCGGTGTCCTACTGTGCTCATAACACTACAGGGACACATTGAAACACATTCAATGAATTGTTATAAAATATGCAAGTAATTTGCTAACTCTATTGTTCCTGACTCTCCCTCTCGCTTTTGACCACAAGTTTGTCTGTACTCCACAGCAAACACTTAGAGCCGACTCTACACTAGACTTCACTCAAATCATGTTTTATAACTAATTTGAAAAATTCCTGAAAAATGATTTTTTAAGTCATTTTTCATTCTTTAGTATTTGAAAACTCTTTTCATTTCTTCTCTCTTATGAATGAATGGTTTCAATGAATGAGTGAATTATATAAATAAATAATTGGGAATAGAATGAGAACTCCATTAATAATTACTAACAAATGATTACGAATTGTATTCAATGATAGAATTCTATGTTATTCCCAAATGAATGAAAACAATGAATGACTCGATTAAATCAAAACACAATTGTTTCCGAATCTATTTTATAGCATTCAATTGATGGCGAAAACTCTGAGTTCCAGAAATGGAACGTTCAGACGAGCACTGGATTAATGGGTATTGACTTTTGGCCAAAAATGAATTCACTTTTACTTTGAATTTATGAGTTTGTTCAGTGATGACCACTCCGTCAGACTTTAGTTTGTTTAGAATATGACCACAACTTTCACCGAACTTTCATTTCATTGAGAAATCCATATTGACTTTGACTTTGAAGGGAAGCACAGAATTTCCAATTTTTTTTATTTACCCAAAACTCACACAAATTCACACAAAAAGCATTTCTGAGTTATTATTATTTGAATTATTATTGAAAATATTATTTGTTTGCTATAAATCTGTGATCAAAACTTTGATTGTAGTCTTCAAAAGTCAATCCCATAAATAGAGTCTCTGTTTGTCTTCAAAACAATCTTCGAGTTTGACTTCAAATTGGTTACAATGCTTTCGGTAAATATTTTAGTCAAACAAACTCTTTGGTTGAATCTATGAGTTCTGGAAACACATAACTTTGAAAATGACATTTCTTAGTTTACCAAGCTTACATTTTCTAGTCTATGGCTCCAATTTGGCGATGAAGAAATAAGAGAGGAATCTAGTTTTAAAAACATATACTGAGTAATAATGGGGAATTAGAAATTTTTACTTAAAGTTCCTTTTGTTAGTGTGATTCCGGGTCTTTTTCTAAATTGAAAGAAATGGAATTTTTGGTAAAAGTCTGTGGAAGTGCTTCAAATTTTTCGAATGACTACTACTTAAAGCTGAAAATAGAGGGCAAAAAAATTATTGCTTAACTCAAACATCTATTGTCGTCAAAGACGTAATACAATGCGTAGAATATGTAAGGCTTTTGTCATTGGGTGCAGATTCCGACCCTCCAGTCAGACGAGGCTTCTCTTATCCCGCTCTCAGACTGAGAATAAGTGACAAACATAGATCTCATCCATTCCTTAAAACTTATTTGCATTAAATTTATGAGTTTTTCTCTCAAAAAGATTATAATAAAATATAAAACAAAATTTATTAGGAATTTCAGTGAAGTCTTGTTCGCAAAAATTGAGGAAAGCATTTGAATTAAGCCATTTGTGATGTTATTTTAAACAGGGATAACTATTTTGTACTTATCTTAAGCAAATTGCTCAGAGATGCATATATTCCTAAGAAGTATGGGTGTCGGTGCCGCTGTCGGTGCCTATTTCCTCACCCTTTTTGTTGCAATTTTACGCTTCTTTAGCTCTTTTTTGGGAGAATTGTCCTCATTTTGACAATTTTTGGTTCAAAGTTTCAATAGTTTCGGTGTGTCTGTTCTGTTATGCTGTTCATTTGTCAGCCGCAATGGTCTGAACGCTTAGATTATTACAAATCATTAAACTCTCTAACAATTTGTCAAATTTTAGTCCACAATCAGTGAAACAGATGAACATCTGATTCACAAAAACCTTTCATTCATTTATTTCAAACAAATAACTCAGAGTCTCAGACCATTGTATAAATCTATTCATCGATTTGATATTATTTGACAGAATCTTTAAAATTATTCTACTAATTATAGATGAATAAAAAGAGAAGGTGCTCAATTGGAAATATTATCAGATATAAAATGCAGAGAATTTCATCTGATAAAGAATGGATCAGTTCTGAATACTTCTGAAAATTCTAGATTTAAATCTTTTAAGCCTTTTAGAGGCAAAGACTAAAAAAAGTGCTGCAGAAAGTAGTTTCAAAATATTCGCTTCTTTGAAGTATTTTGAACAACATTTCAAATATTGAAGTCTTGTGTCGAAAATGTCGAAAATAGTTACCACTTTTGAAATAAGACTGACTAACTGTTCAAATGGTTACTCCCAGTATTGTTGAAGAGTTTCTCGATATTGAGTTTAAAAATGGTATTAAATATCCTTTTGGATCGCATTTTAAATCTTTTTATTGATAGTCAAAGTATTGGCTATTCGTAGATATATTCAATGATGAGATGCAATAAAGAAAGTCTTAAATTCTTTTTGTTGTTTGGGATAATCCTTACCATTAGACCAATGATTGTTAATATGATATTATAAGCATAAAACAGAATTATCCGTTTGAATGTTGGCTCAAATTTGTTGAGCAGATATGAGAACACAATATAACAATCGTTGCATTCTTGACACATGTCTTTGAAGAAAAGGACAATACTCACAATGAGCTACAAAACCACAATATCCGGCTCTCTATGAAAAGGTAGAGAAATAGAGAGTTATAGTGTCGTACAGAGGAGTAGCATAGAGTACACGAATAATTCCTTCATTATTATGAAAAGTATATATACGTATATGAATGAGGGAGTATCGGAGTCGCACCGATATGAGTGACACATATGACTGACGGCCTCAAAGACTCATTGCTTCCAATGGGACAAACATAACACAAATTCAATGCTTTACTTTATTTGAGCCGTTTTTGAATGTTTCTAAGTTTAGAGTCGAGTCTTGACTGTAATGAGAAATAGGAAGAAAAGGAGACAAACTGGAAATGATCAACATCTCAAACAGGCTTTCCTAAAATCCAGTGCCAACTTTTGTGAGAGTGTTGATTAGCTTATTTACATGAAAAGCTCAAATCCTCATCCATTCACTGCTTTACACTCTTTGATAGAAAACCTTTCAATCATTGCTTTTCATACAATTTTCATATGAAATTAGCTCTAAGTTTGCAACCATTGATGGTCTATAGAAAGAGTCTGTGAGCACACCATCGGAGCACACCTCAACTTTTTGATTGAGTACCGAATGTCTTTTCATGGCTAACGATTTTTTAATTCTTTATAATAGGGAAGTTTCCTGTTTACTGGACTATTCCTGTGCTCAATGTTGACATAATCAAAGACTATCTGATATGTAGGACTGCACTCCACTTGTGCTCAGATAACATCTCTGCCATCGAATCTTCAATCGTTTTCAGACAAAATCAGAGGAAACTCTTGAAAATGAAAATAATACAAAACTTCGACATTCAATCGATTGATTATTCATTGAAGTGAACTCAGACACTGTGACATACAGTCCGGACAGACTCGATATTATAGCCGACGGCATATATTCTGCTCCAAAATAGAGTTAATGCTAACGATTGAGTATTAGTAAGATTTTTGGTCGTATTGTTCGTCAAATATTATTATTCATTGTATTTATTGTTCGCTCGAATCGTTTCCATCCCTTAGATATGGAGAAAATTTTTCCATTTATTACTCTCTGTTTCCCTTATAGTGACCTAAACTGTGGGCATATCCATCAATAGGACAATGAATGGAAAAGTTGCGTCAATAAGCATAAGAAATATATATATATTTGGTGAAACACCTTATTTTTTGCGAACAGGTATTGTGTCTACGGAGTAGGGGTTCACGACTTCACTGCTTTTTAGTTTTTTATGGTTTTTCTTCAGATCCCAAAAATTTGTGTTCCTTTTGACCATTTTGTAGGGCATCAATTGGAGGTAACTTACCCTAAATGATTAACTGCTATACTTCTGGTCATAATTTTTCGGTTTTCATGCATATTTGCATTTATAGTCTCACGTTTTTGTGTGGTATTTCTCTTTATTTCGGAACCGCTTTTAATTTTATTCATTCATTCATTTATTGGTTTTGATTATAGAAATACCGAATACTTTCAATTGATTTAATCCATTTGAACACAAATTTCTGATTGAATTCAGATTAAGGATCAAAAAGTATTTGTGGTTACAATGAACTGAATTTAAAAAAGATATGCATATAGTGGTAGTGCTGACCGATCCCTCCATTGCATGACTGTGCGATGCTGTGCTGTTCTCTACTGATGGATGAATTACTATTCGAACTCTTTGTAGAACAGTTTCCAATTTAGTCGGTATAAGCTCTCAGAGTAATTGTGTTTTGGATGCGAGGACTCGCAAATCGCAACCAACCATATATTAAGTCTCATTCTGTGCTCAGAGCTCGTCCACAGTTGAGTCCACAGATCCAGTTAGTGGCAGACAATAGGCTCTCTGCTGGGCTTACAGTGCTTTACAGCGCTCTACACAACTCTGTGTGCTCTCCGTTGAAGCGCTCTTTTCTTTCAAATATTGCGTTCACTCTCTATATATGTAACATCAGAACAGAGGACACAAACTATACTGTATTCTCAATCGACTCTTTGATTATGAATCGACTCAACTAATGCACCTGGCACTGGCACTGGCATTGACACACCATTGACACAGCCATTGCCACTAGTATTGGCACTGGTATTCAGCCATACAATCGGTTCTACAAACATGAAAACCACATACAAATGTCAGACTATTTTTCCCAATTAAAGTTTCTTCTTTTATTTTATATGACATTCTGTTCCCATTGTCCTCATTGTTCATCAAAAGTAACTCTTTTATGATTCGGAGACAAATAGTCTGCACTTCAATGAGTTTTATATCGAAAATATTGAAATTTTTATTGCAATTCTTAAACGATTCATATAAAAGATATTTACAAAAACTCATTATATAATAAATACGATATTAATATTCACATAAAAATATATAAGAATTATTCAAAAAATTGATAAAATTAGAACAGAATTCACATTCAAAGGCACATAACTTAATAAATGACTTTTAAAATCAAAATCAAATCATTAATAATTAAGTGAAATAAAATTGCAGTCAATTTAAATAATGCGTTAAAAGTACTTAATTTATACAAAATTATAAGAATTGGCAGAAAAAATATATTTTAGTCTTTTATAGTTTAATAGGATTTTTATACAAAAATAACTTATATTTTGTAATTAAATATTTAATAATATTCTTGTCGTGTATTAAATTCAGTTTGGATTTGGTTCTCACGTTTGAATTACTTTATACTAAGCGTTAATTTATGAAAGAATTTTAGGAAAAACCGAATAATAAATATATTTTATGTATAAAACACTTAGTTTACAGATTCGGTCATAAAATAGAGGTATAGAGGCTTGAATTGAATAACATTTCCGTTCCTTACTGTATGGCACTGTAATGGCTTTCCATTATATTATATAATATTTAATATTTAAGTAACGGTTGAATCTAAGAATTATTCTCATTGTCGACCCTTTTCTATGAAAAAGTTCCCTTTCGAAGGGTTAGGCCTTTATATAGAGTTTTGAATGGCTCATTGCAGGTACTGAATAGTCATACTTGGATTAATTCGCGACCATATCAAACAGGCTCCGATTCAAGAGAAGTGAACCTGCAATACGTGCAATACATTTCATTGCATTCTTTTCCATTCAATTGTCATTGAATTCAGTCATCGAATAAAAAGAGTGCAAATATTTTAGAGTCTTTGGCTGTGAAGGTATTTCAAGGTCTGGCCATTAATCCACAATATTTTATAGTGTTATTCAATAGACAAGTCCTTATCAAAGCTATTAAAGGGTCAGAGCATTAAAAAACTGTTTTCAGATCCCGAGTGTGAAGAACTATCGACAAAATCAGCCAAATTGGATGTCGGCTCCAACTTTACTTTGGTCTCTAATTCCCAATTCAGTGAAGTCGACGACACCGGAGATACTGATGATGGAATCGTACTGCCATAAGAGGTCGGAGGTCTGTATGTGTCCACTCTCAGAGGCGATGTAGCGTTTGATGATGTTTCACAGGGATCGCCTGTTTTTGATGAACTGGTAATGAGAGTGTTGTTATTGTCGCGGGAGTCTATCATTTTGACGGTTTCACTTAAGGCCCAAATATAGTTGTGAGCGAATCGCAAGGTTTCGATTTTTGTCAGTTTTGTGTCGTCCGGAAAAGCGGGCAAAACTTTCCTGAGTTTTTCGAGTGCTTTGTTCAACATATGCATTCTGTTCCTCTCCCTGTCATTAGCCTTCAGTCTTCTATTTTTCTTGATTCTGACCACAACTGTAGGACTTCTCGCACGAGTTCTGGATTTTGTGAATCTTTTCTTTTTTGTTTTCGACTCTAAATCTGTTTCTGAATTGTTTTGCGAAGAAATTTCGTTCTCTTTTGTCGAAGATTTGTCTTTAATTGTCTTATTGTAAGATACGTTGGATTGAAAGCTAAGGGACTCGTCGTCGTGATCGCCATCTGAACCACCAATACTCATGAATTCACTGGATCTGTCATAAGATTGGTCTTCATCTTCGAGGTCATCCATGTCTGAATCGGTGACATTAGAGACGGGTGTCATCGCAAAGTGATGTACGTTCTGATAGGCTTTGGTTACGCAACGGAATGATTCGGTTGTCATTATATGAATTACAGCAATACCTGAATAAATACAAAGAAAAGACAACAATAAGACAACAATTGTAAGAAACTGTAAAAAACTGGACATTTTATGCGACAATTTGTTGCGATTCACCACAAAAAAAATTTTATGGCATTTCTCTAAAAAAATTGCTTTTATTTAATAGAAAACTGAATACAAATACAAAGACTAAAAAAGTTTTAGAGTTTTAGACCGAAATGAATGACAGAAAGTCTGAAGAGAGAGACAGAGGAGAGAGACTTAGCCTAAACTGCTTTTTGTTAGTGACCCCTCCCAGACACGTATCACTACTGTCCACGCTTTGCATGACTTTGATTTGAAAAGAAGCCCTAAGAAAACGTTGAGGACATGTATGCACATTATCGGTGTTTCCCATGGAGTGCACCGTTTATGCTGTTCTATGCTGTCATCGTTCTTCGCTTATTCTCTATACCGGAGTATATAGACTATAACTTATAGATATATACCATAGATATACCGTATATTTATAGGAACGCAAAAAACTCCGGATATTGAAAGAGCTTTCACTCTATGATTGGAGAGCACAGGCAGAGCACTGGCACTGTTCGGAGTCAGACCTACATTCTGTACATCACAATCACAATCAGAAAATAGTGGAACAGTTTCACAAAAGTAACACTGCTTTGCTTTACACGTGCTTTGCTCTGTGCTCTGCCTGTGCTTTGCAATGAGCTTCTCAAAGGGCTAGAAATGATTGCGACCCCCATTCCCTTATCCTTCTTCTCTCTCATGGGTGAAATCTTTTTGTTAGTGAGCGTCGCATTATTTCTTGTGATGCATTTCGACATTGATTCCCCCTTTCGATCCCTTCCATCCATCTTTACTCCAGTGAAAGCCATTGAGAAAAGCATAGAAGCATAGAGTCATAGATGTATTTCGAGTAATATTGAGTACACCTTCGATGCTTCCATTCAATCATTTCCTATGGGGTCACAGAAGAGGTCATCGATGTCCCGCTGAGATTCACCAAAATATCTCTCTTTCTTTAATATAAATTTCTAACTTTTTTATGTCCGGACATCACAATAGACATACCAGTGCTTAACAGAAAGCGCTGTAAAAATGCGCTCAAACTCTGCTATTCTTCACTAAAGTCACAAAATGTGTAAAAATTTTTAACGAAATTATTTTCGGATAATATTTAACAAAATGTTTGAATTCTTTGACAAAAATACTACAAAATGGAAGAATATTTTATGAGTGACTTCTTTGTGAATATTAATGATTTGGTGGCATAAGAGAAAAGGAGAGCCATTGTGGTCACTAACAATCAGAGCTCACTTTTGGATCAATGAATCATTGAATTAAAGAAAGGGGTAAACGGAGTGGAAGAAATTGGAAGCCAGGCTTATGACTGCTTAGCGCTGAGTCCGTCCTGTTTTCTGTTTTGGACTCAACAAAAGCCAAAGCACTTCAGAATTTCTTTGAGTGTTTTTGTCTGAATTTCAATTCCGAATTCTTATGCATCGGATACGGACTTCTCTTATTCACGATTTGTGTTCCGACTAAAACTTTTCAATTATTGCTCACAAGAAAAACTTTGGACAGACTTATGTCTCATACGAGTCATACAATTTACGACAACACAACCAAAAGTCTTGTTTATTGAAAAAGTCTGAACACAAGACGTGAAAATATTCAAATACAGACACTCTGTACTTCACATTTATTCAAATTTATTAAAATCTAAACTAAACTTAAGAAAAGTAAAGAGAAAATCTCAGAACAATTTGATTAAAAGTAAAATAACAAAAATAAACGAAAAAAAGTCTCAAAAATATTAGGAATATTGAAATCATTAGAGATATGAGAAAATTGAAGATATTTTTACTTACTTTTCGCGATTTAAGAGATGTATTGAGAAATTCCTATTCTTGAGTCCAAATAATAATTCCTTTGATGTGATATTAGGGCTGTTATGAAAAGCGATGCCTCGCACAGCGTTTCAATAGGGGCAGGTGTAGCAGAGATGCACCGCTTTTGGCACTACTCAGAGGTGTCTAATGGATTGGGAGATTGGGGCTCACTATTGAAAGTTCTATAACAGCGTTATGCAAATGCAAAAAAGCATAACTACTAAACTGGCGATTCTTTCGGTGGTCTCTCTCTTGTGATAAATTCGAATTTGGGTCTACTCTGTCCTCTGCTCAGCATTTTATAGTCACCCCTATGTCTATGACCCGCCTTCCCCTACGTTCCCCATACAGATCTTTATTCAGAGTGCTTTGCTTTTGTCGGAACCTTTAGTACACGCGACTCTAAATGTCCCATTACTTGCTGTCCCCTATTTAGGTCCGCCCAAATATATATAACAAACAACTGAGTGCTCGCACAGAGTCCAGAACCAGAGCCCAGAATTTCTTCGAAAATTTTCATCAAATGTTTGCCATTAAAAGTATTGCTTAACATTTAAAAGTGTTTATATCACTGTTATATCGGATTTAGTTTAAGTTCACACAAAACAGTTGAGGGCTTTGAGGACAGAACTGAAAACTATAAAAAGACAAATCGTTTGCAATCATTATATAACTCAAAAGTATTCCGAAACCCTTTTAGTGAGGCGTAACGCCACTGAAGGGGTAATCATTATTTCGATCACATATTGGTTTTGAGTATATTTTATGAGAGTTTAGATTCTGATAGTGATTACGAATAGGGATAGAGTTAGTGATGAGGATAGGGTTGCCTCAGTTAATGCATCCGATGATAGACTGAAGAGAGAACACGCGACCAATCGCTGAATGGAGGAAATCCTTTCTTTTCCAAATTGAAGGTAACTCTTCTAACAGTACTTCTCTTCGATTATTTAAAATTAAGTTAAAATGTTTAGTCTTGAAAGGGCTCACACTATATGACAGATGGGATCGTATAGTAACACAACCACTACTGTCTCGATTGTCAGATAATTCATTTGGATGACTGTCTCTAAAAGATATTATGTATTCCCTCTTCTACTCTAATTGACTTTCCTTTCAATCAAAGGATACGCAATTGTGTGACCCTGTGTTGGGTAATGCAATTTAACCTCTCCTAACGTCTCCTAACTCTGACCTAATCATAATCACAATTAGCGGACAAAAAAATATTAAACCCATAATTTAGTTGTGAGGCATGTCTTTTAGGTTATGTAGTATTTTGGACAAACAAAAAAACATTTCCTGTCTCTCATTCATTGAGTCATTCATTCATAACCCAGAGCTCAGCGAAGAAGAATTGTTTTCTATTGTATTGTGTTTTATATTATTTGTTGAAAATATTATATCGATTTCTGTAACAGTTATGGCAATAGTTATGCCAATTGTGGCTATTGTTAGGAAACGGTCTCATTATGATCAGTATGTCGAGGAAGCGGTGATGACCCAAACCAATGATTTTTTCATTTACTCGAAAGCTCTTCGAAAATTATATGGATTTCCACTGTAAGGCACTGTCAGACACTCCAAAGCACTGTAAGGCACGCGTTTTTGTTGACTTTCACTTTCACACTCATCCAAGACTACAATATTTTGGGCCAAACATTAGGAAAAACTGTTGATCTGCTCTGTTCTGTGGGAAAGATTCCTAAAAGAGATAAGATATGAACTGAACTGAAATCTGAAATATTATTTTTACTGAATATTTGCTGATTATATCCGACCGATAAAGAGAGTGAAAATGGACTGAAATACTATAGTTTTTTGATCGAAGTCTTTTTGTTTGCACTTCAGTTTGTGAGGTTTGAAGGCTCTGGTGGCACACGAGTCGGTGCCCTTAATATCAATAATAATTTGAACTTATTTTTAGAATCGCATTCAAATTCATCACATAATGACAGCTGCAATGAATGGCAATCACTGGCAATGACTGGCAATCCATTCAATAATTTGCACCAAAATAATAATCTCAACATTTTGTTGGCAAATCCTTTTTACACACAGCCTCCCATTCCTCTCATTGCCTCCCAGTACCTCTCATTCACATCTAATCTGTTTCCTTCAGTAAATGTAATTGAGTGAAGTCTCTAATCAATGATTATTGGATTCAAACCATAAAATTTTCACCAAACTATTGAGTTAAGCTTAACCTTAAAGCACCTGCCTCACTGCCCCCCACTTTTACAGCTATCGATGTATTATGAATTGTTATAAAAGTGAAATCAATAAATATTTGTACTCCAGTTCACTCTCTAACGCTTTAGTTTCAATTCTGTATTTTATGAGTGGTTTATAAGCCTGTCCTCAGCCATCAGTAAATACAGTTTCGAATGAGTAGTAGTGCTGTTGAGAGCAATTCCTAAATAAAAATAGTTTTGATTAGAAGTTGTGTTAAAATAATACAATTTTTATATTTCGGACAAAAGAAGACGGAATGACGTAATGGTTGGTCACATCTGTCACAAAACGACAATAAATTTACAAAATTTCAATACTTTTCAATACTTGAGAACAATTGAAGTGATGTTCCAAAATTGTACTCAACTCAAAACAACTCAAAACACTTGACTGCAATTGAAATTATTGGAAAATATCGCTCATCCACTATATTATGAGGGATTGCTGTCAGAGTCACACTCTCTGATGATTTGTATCACTTGATTAGAGCCGAGTATTGCAAAAACTCAAGTATTTGTGATTAGCCATGACTTTCCCATAGCCTTAAATTAGTTACACTAATGGCATAGCAAATGAAGTTAGTTTACTCGTTTGGATAAATACTTATTCCTCTTTGAAAAGTCTGTCCCATATTCAGTGATTCCATAAAACATTAGGATATCAGCGAACAGATCAGACATTCGCTCAGAGATTAAAATATGGAGAACTACTGAAAACTTTGTGAATCGCTATTACTTTTAGAACATATTATACACTAATAAAGAAAAGTCCATAATATTGATGGAAATGGACTTAAAGTCATAAACAAAACTCAAACAAAGAGTGAATTTTCAGTATTATATAAGTTATCCACTTTTGTATCGTTAGAATTCAAGTTAAACTAAAGTCATGAATGAATTTGAAGCCCAAAAGTGATGCTCTGGACTATTGAACACCAGTCCTAAACCACTTTTATTTCACACCCGAGTATTGGATGAAACACTTCAGAGGATTGATTGAAAGATACCGACCATTGATATGAATGATTGAATGCATCCCAAAAGCAGTACTAATCAGAGGCTTAAAAATATTTTGTGAGTTTGACGTCTCTTTTAGACCAATGATTCGCGAATCGACTAATCCGTTGAGATTTGTCCGAAAAGTAATGCATAACTAATCCAAATCTAACTCTTATTAATTCTTTGCATTTTATATATGGACAAAGTGTTAGGCATTTAGCACCGGCACAACGACTGGGCGCCGGCATCGCATCAACATTGCATTGAACGACACGTGCCGTTAGAGGCAAATGCTTTTCTTGTTCACACGCCATGGATAGCCATTACATTAATATTATTTCCTCTCTTAATATATAATAAGCCTTATATTTAAAACTTTATTCTCATTCACTTTCTGTCAGAGTCTGTGCCGTAGAATAACATTACCATTGAATTTGCGTTTGAAATTGGATTCAAATTACCATTAGTTAGGTTTTGCTTGTTTTAGTCCAACACAACCTCAACACTACTGACGATCGTTAAGAGATGAACAAATTGGTGGACAAACATAACGAGTCTTATATTGAGTGAAATTTGAGGCGTGATTTCAAAGTCAACTAATTTCCCGAATCGGTTCGTAAAAGTGGAGAATATGTCAAAAATATGCCCTAAAAGGGAATCTGAGCTATAAATTGCATTCATATTCATATTGGGATGTGTTTTGTATAATGAACTGTCGCTATATTGCGATACAGGGTATTAAGTCTGAACTTCAGACCATTGAGACCATAGAGACCACCCGCGCATTAATTCTGGCCCAAGTTTTGGACATTTGGTGACACAATTCAGTTTACTTTCGGCAAACACTTGAAACAGTTATGGCTATAAATCTCTTGAGTCACGTTTGGGTCCACTTTTAACGCAGAATATTTTGATAATTGTTTTGGTCGTAAACATGAGGCAAAAGAAGCAAATGTTGTGCAAACATATATATTATATGATATATGGGGGCCAAAGGAGGGGTAAGAGGGGGATAAAACGGTCATTTCTTATTTTGTTGTTAACAACACACCTGCCCTCCCCCTCACTCCGATTCAATTGAGTCCATAAATTCTATTAAATCTTCAATGTTTTGGTCATTTAAATTATTTGATGCATTCGTTCCCAAATCATAGGACAGACTCAAAGAATATGAATATTATTGAACACAAAAGCATATGAATTCAGTTTTCAGTCTAAATAACTTTTATACAATCCTTTGTCTGAATTCAAAGGGAAGTATTTTTTGTAAGATGTTTTTTCTATCTTATAGTATCGAAGCCCTGACAGCTGGGATTCAACAGAATTTTCAATTTAATTGGTCCTACTTTTTATCGAAGAGAAGTCCTTATTATAATTGAGTTAGAGTTGAGTCGAGAATACTTGACAGTTATGCCAATGGCTTCTGTCAGAGGTTACTGTTATTTACCTTTGAATGGGAGCGCACTTATTATTTTTGAGATTTCACACCTGAGGTAATCCGATTTATACATTTCTCAACCCATCGCAAGAACTCTACTTCAAGAGAATACCCTTTGAAATACTTTCAACAATTTCTGTATCTTTTGTTGCGATTCTATTTTTACGGTAATTTTATTCACAAATACTTAAAAAAAACTTTTCTATAAAACCAAGTGCTCCGAATTGTGGCCGAATGAACCCATATTTTTTTAGAAGTAATAGCAACCACCTCTATCTTCAAACATTATTTAATGGAAAACAAAAAATCATATAAAACCGGAAGAGGCGGCACACAATCACTCAACCCTTTCTAAGATTTCAATTTTTGAAAAATGATTTCAAGAACTCTTCAATCAATTCTTAATCAAAAATATAAAGACTCTCTTATTCGCTGAAAAAAGTTTAAATTAAAATTAAAATTTATTATCTGAATTGAGCACAGAATAATTTCTCAGAGGAATGTCTTATCCGTGGCGTTAAATAAGCCATCGATAGCTTGAGAACCAATTCTGAAATCTCTTATTTTTGTACACATTTTGTCAAATAAGTATACA
>JAQIXD010001114.1:0-17501 GCA_034699985.1 Minunthozetes semirufus
TCTCTCTCTCTCTCTCTCTCTCTCTTTCTCTCTCTCTCTCTCTCTCTTCGATTCTCAATAAAACATTGAATGATCATTCAATAAAAGAGATGACCAAGGTGTATCAATGAATAGTATGCCTGGAATAACCAGGTGGTAAACTTGCAACTATTCCATAGAAATTTGCAATAAATTGAAAATTCCGGGAATTTTGTGGAATACTTTCCAATACCAGGAATTGCATAATTGAGCCCTACCCTGAACATGCCTGACCCGCAAAGGCCACGCTTTCATTGATTGTGAGGGTAGGTCCACGCCTTGCAATTATTTTGTTTGATCCCGATTTAATCCGCGAATATTTGCTCCCAATATTTTTCTGCTCGTTATTTGACGTAAGGATAAGTTGTGCGTTGGAATCAAGTTTAACAATAGCCAGGAGTCAAACACGAGATCTAATTAATCCGAAAACTATTCTCATTGTGAAAAGTGATGCAAAGTATTACCATTTTTCCAGTTCCGGACAATTTTTCTCTGGTTCTAATTGAGCTTTCACTTTGATTTCTTGATAATTTCCGATTTGATTATAGTAATTAAGTTTTCAAGTATTTTGTTGGGGAATAATTCAAAGTTTGTTCGTGCTCATTTACGTTTACAGAGTAAGCTAGATTAATTTAGAGAATAAATCATCTTGGTGCAATCCAAATGAAAAATATTCGGCTGGTGCATGGTCGTCCAAAATTATTGAAGTTATTTTTTTGCTAGTTTCAAGTTAAATCTAAGATCTAAATTACAGTTTGCTTGGTGACATTTTTATTTTATTAATAGAGCAAGGATATGTCATTGATTTTACTTCACACGATGAGTTTTTTAAATTAATCAAAATCAAAATAAAATAGCTAATAAATTAAGCAAGGGTGTATACCGAAACCAATAACCAAGGTTATAATTGGCTGCAATTAGCACTTCTTAACATTAAAACCTATAATTAAAATGTACTATCTCTAATTTTAATTGACTTTTAGCCATTAACATTAACAATTAAACCCTAATGATTGCACTTAGTACTAACCTTGGTCATCCCTTTTCTTAGTAAACACCCTAGATTAATTATTAATCGATTTTTTTCAATAAATATTCCAATAAAAATTAATTGCATCTTAAAATAGCAAGGTGAAACGTGAAAATGCATGGAAATGCTATAATAATTATTCAATAAAATGAGCATGGTACATTTTTTGGCTATTCCTCTAAAATCTTGGTTAAAAAAACTGAATAATTCGCACAAAAGAACAAAATAAGACAATAAAATGTGTGAGCAATCAATCCGTGCGATTGTATTCTGGGTCAGCCGTTGAAACTGGTTTTACTCATTTCAGGAGAAGGTATTCATAAGACATTCCACTCATTCAATAATCCCTCAAAAATGCGATAAAAATCAGACTTTAATATAAAAATCGCAGAAAACCATACGAAGGTTGTGCTAATTGATTGGCGCTCGCCTTCTGTCACATACCTGTCACTACAAACCTGGATAAGTGGGGAACAGCCCAACAGTAGTCTGTGCTGTCGGAACGCGTCTGAATTCCATTCAAAAAGAGTCAAAAATCCCGTTATTTTCGCCAAAAATTTTATTCAAAAAAAGGTCTCCGAAAAAGTGGACAAAAAAAATAAATACATTTTAACCGATATTTGAGACAAAAGAGGGTATAATTTAATCGCAGAACTCAACGACCGGAAGAGGAAACGCATTATTCGTTAATTCAGTACTAAATTAATGTTTTATTTTATATTACATTTGATTTCAATTCAATATTTCACTACTTTTTCGGTAATTTCACCGATTTTTTCCTCAAATGCTTAAACCGTTTGATATACCCATCGATTAGTGACTTAATCTTCACGGGATTTATTTCGCCCGACCGGGAGTGGCATATCTGGGGGACAGACAGGAGAGAGAACACCATATTTTAGGCAAAAGTCCGGAAAATTGGCGAAAATTCCCGAAATTTCGGTTCAAAACCAGAATTTTGATCAAAATTCGGGTCAAAAACCGCAACTTCGGGTCATTTAGTGCTTACTTTGGGCACAGATTTGCGTAAAATCTCTTTGTATTCCTCTTTAGTGACGGTCCTCTTCTGATAGTAGGGTTTGAGGACGAGCTTCACCTCTTCTATGACCCGTTCCTGTCGGTTGAGTTTTTTGATGAACTGCAGGGAAAGGGATTCCAGTATTAAATCAATTGAAAAGTCATTCCTTTCCCTCAAAACCCGTTCCCAAACCCATGACTGAAAGGTCAGGCATTCAAAGGGCGAGAAAAGAGCCGAAACTCAGCAGAAAAATACGGTTTTGAGGGAAAAGTAGTCCTAATTTTCGGTGAAAACCCTATAAAAGAGGGCATACCTTCTCTTTGACAGCCATTTCCACAGCACTGGAGGGAACGTCATCCAAGACAGTCAACTGATCCATTTTGTTGCCACTTGTGGTCAACTGTTTCTTGTTATCGGATGAGACGCTCACCACCTGATGCCTGTGCGGGTGGTTTGAGTGCGTGTGCTTTGCGGCGGCGCTCATGTCAGGCCTTCCCTTCTTGAGAGGGCCGCCACCGGTGTTTGCGTTCGATGCGTTGACCCGTTTCTGACCAGAAATACCCGGTTTTGGGTTTTGCGTCGTTTTGATTATCTGTTCCCAAAGCGTCTTAACCTGTGCTGTAGTCGTGGGACCGGTCGTTGAGGTCACTCTTGGCTGTTGTGGCGCTCCGGAGAGCACCGGCTGCTGACCGCCAGGCGGTGACGGACTCTCGACGTCCATATCCACGACTTCGTTGTGGTCTTTGCTGTGATCCCTACTATTGGTGCTGTTCTGCGCACTGTTTGCTGCCGCTGAGGGCCGGCTGTTGGCCGACCTGTGCTGCTGGTGTTGGCCCTGAGCCGAGGCCTGCCGTTTGCTGGCGCTCAAGGCGTGAGCCATCTGCAGAAGTTGTGCCAAATTCTGGGGATTAATCGACGCAATGGTGGCCGCCGTCAGTGCAATACTGGACGCAGGACTGGGCCGAGAGGTGGGCGCCGACTGTGGCGGAGGCATAAGCTGTGAGGACTTGTGCTGAGCTGTTGTCGACTTCTGTGGAGAGGGTTTTTGGGCCTATTTTTGGGGCAAAAAATCGTTTAAATTTCGACTAAAGAGTCGAAAAATTGGGGCAAAAATACCTGTCTTTGGGTCGGAATGGGATTCGACTTAAACGGCGACCGATTGGACAACGAATGGGACGCCGAAGACATTGGAGACGACTTCTGCAGCGAATCCCGGCGCTCATCCTTAGAGTGCCGGCTCTTTGGCTCATCCCTTGAGGCCTGTCTTCGAGACATCGGTTGTGGCGACCGTTTAGATGACTGTCGACTATTGACCACAACGTCCGGCGACTTCGGGTCCGGCCTTCGACTGTTAGCTTTCGTCTGATGCGAGTCCGGGCTCTGGAGGGGCGCCTCCGGGTCGTAGACCTCGTCTTTGGAGCCGTTGGGGGTCTCCGTCGGCGACGATATGCTTAACGGCGAAGATCTGGACGATTGGCTCAGGGATGGAGACCTGACCGGCGATTGGCTCTCGTCCTGAGTGGGAGTCGGCATAAACTGGTCCTCATTGTAGTCACCTTCGGGTGTGTGCGGACCAGTCGGCCGATTGACGACAGGGTCCGCCTTTCGGCCGTCAATTGGGTTGACGTCCGACTGGTGCAGACTTCGGGGCAAAAACCTGAGCTCTTCCACAGACTTCGAGTCCTTTTTGGTCTCCGTTTCGGACTTATCGGACGCCTTCCGGTCAGAGCCAGAGCTGACACTTCTGTTCGAGTGATTGGAACTCAAGTCGTCATCGATTTTAGGGTTTGTTGTCGTCAACGGTCCG
This sequence comes from Minunthozetes semirufus, assembly GCA_034699985.1. Taxonomy (NCBI): domain Eukaryota; kingdom Metazoa; phylum Arthropoda; class Arachnida; order Sarcoptiformes; family Punctoribatidae; genus Minunthozetes; species Minunthozetes semirufus. The sequence continues at coordinate 3,874 of JAQIXD010001114.1, forward strand.
GCGCTCTGAGTAGAGGCGGCGCTGGAACTGGTGTTCGCTGTCGGCGGAGGCGACGCCCAGAATATCGAGTCGTCCTTTTTGGAGGAAACCCTGGCTTTGGTCTCACTTATGGACCCCTTTCTTGTGTCTGAAGAGTCTTCGAACTGTTTGTTCCCATAATTCGAGTCCTCATTCGTCGTCGAATCCATTGTTTTCTTATTTCGATTGAAGTTTACATTAATTACGATCCGATCGCCTGAGCGGAGGAACGCCATAAAAAGTGGGCACAAAATTATTGCATTAATTATAAGACAATTGTTTTACTGAAGAAGAGATTCAATTGATTTGAAGAATAGTAAACAGAATTCCATTAAAAGGTTTTGAATTACAAGAGTTTGGCCTAAAATAGGAATTCCTATCCTTAGAGTCAGAGGAAAGTTCTAAAAGTCGTGGATTTCACTAATATTTGACGCAAATCAAGGCCTGAGTGGACATACCTTCGGCGTAGATCTCCTTCGAGTCCAATGGCGTGATGTCTGAATAGGAGGAATGGTCTCTAAGTATCTTTTGGGGCGTTCCGGAGGGCCAGAGGCCGTCCCCATCGGCTTTACTCTTGTGGTGCGAATGCTTTGATGATCGGTGCGAACGGTGGGAGCGGTCAGCGCCGGCGGACACCAGTCTATCACTACTGTCCTTATGTCCGGAACTGTCTCTCCGCTTATGGCGACTACTCTTATGATGTCTTTTATGCCTTTCCTTCGAGTCCTGAGTGTTGTACTCATCAATGGGTGGACTCCTGCGAGCACTGGTCGAACGGCGGGCGCTCTCATCGGGTCTTCTCTTGTGTTTAGCCATCGATTCGTCAGATTTTCGTTTATGTCTTCGACTGTCCTCCGATTTGTCGGCCTCTGAGCGGTGTTTCCGTTGTTTTGTCTCTTCAGTCGGGGCCGACATGTCGTCCAACGGTTGGCGCGACTTCTGGCGGCCCTCATGTCCTGCCTGTGTGTCCAACTGGTCTTTGGCGTCATCTTTGGGCTTGAGTTTAGTCAAAACGGATTTCTTGACCAACTTTTTGGGCGGTTCTCTCTCCCGGAACAGGACTTCCTCGTCCTTAGGCTTCCCGTCCCTATAGCTCCTCATCTTCGAGCTGTTGGACAGCTTTTTCCAGCCGACGGACTCACTGTTGTCCACTTCCTCCGAGTCTTTGTCCAACAAATCGATTGTTTTCTCTTTGAATTCGACTAAAAAGTGACAAAAATCCGGAAAAATGAGTCAAAAATTTGGGAAATTTTTTTTAAACGAATGCAAAGAATCAGTTCTCAGATCTGAGTGAAGGAAAGGCTACTAAAAAGGAATGCATACCATCTTCGAGGGCAAGACTACACTCATTGTCAACACTATTGTCACAATCAATGTCTTTATTACCCATTTCTTTGTCTTTAGCTTTGTTTCGATGTCTGGATTCGCTGCCAGTGCTTCGGGACCGGTGTCTGGCCTTCGACGAGTCGTCCCCTTTTTGGTCCTTCTCTTTGGTCTTTTCCCTTCTGATCCTTCCGTGTCTACAGCGGCGGACCTTCTGGTCATCGTCTCTGATCTCTCCCTCCTCTTCATCGGCTGCGGAACCGCTCAGAAGGTCAGTAGTGGTCATCATTTGGTCAACACTTTGCGGTTCACCTGATTTGAGGTCACTTTCACTCATATTTACATCAATTGAGACAATTGTCTCGTTTGTGGCCAAAGCCTCGCCTTCTGGAGCACTGACTCTGGGCTCTGAAACACTACCCGTCCTTTCAATCGGTTTCCACTTATCAGAGCCTTCAGAGGGTTCGCCACAAATGGGCTCAACATTAGTGACCACAGGATTGAGATCAGGCGTCGATTCAATGGCTTTCCATTTGTTGATCCCTTTGTTAGCGGTTGTGGTGGAGTCGGGAACAGGTATACCGTCTTTGGGCGGAACGGCCACCCATTTGCTGAGGTCTGGGGCTGGCTCTGAGTCCAGCGTTTGCATAGGAGTCTGCTTTTGGTCCGCCCTCTGGTCTGAGCTATTGTTTGCGTCCGAAGTATCGCCAACTGATCCAACGTTTGGATCAGTTCTTGAGATACTATTCTTGAGAACGATTGACATTTTGATGGGATAGTGAACGTTAATGGATCCCTGTTCTGCCAGAAGGCGTTTAATGTCTGTCACGTCCTCCTCTTCGTCACTGCTGTCACCGAAGAGGTCCTTAATCGAGGGTTTCCTCGATTTGTTAAGTCTTTGCACTGAATTGGCGGCCGTTTTATCACTTGTTTTGGCCACAGTTTGCGGCCTCTCGTCCGAAGAGTTATTAGTGTCCAACGAATCGACTGTTGCTTTGCTTTTGTCACTTTTGGAACAGTTCTTCATCAGAGGCTCACAATTATCACTACTTTGAGGTTCTATTGCTATAAATGGAGACAAAAATTGATTCAATCTTTTGGTCAAAAAGTCGGGAAAATTAGGGAACAAACCATCACTTGTCGGCCCATTATCTTCACTAATCTTCAGCGCCATCTGTGGTAAGCACTGGTCTTCAGGGGTGGATATCAGCAGTTGTTTGCTGTCCTTATCTTCTTCGTCGTCAGTGTTGTTGTTATCTCTTGTGTTGTCGCCGACGGACTCGATATCACTGTAGAGCTCGACCTTTGACTCGTCTGAGGGCCGGTCAGAGGCGTCGTTAGGGCTGAGCGCAGGCTTCACAGCACTGATATCGTCACTGAAGTGCAGTTCACTGTCATTATTAGCACTAGAATTAGTCCTATTATTGGAAGCGCTTCCGAACGAGTAGTTGAAGCTCGAGCTCTGACCGCCGGCCGACCCGTCTGTCCGTTGGGGCGAACCAGAGCTCGGGCTCCGGCCCGGAGACGAAGAGGCGGGGCTTTGGGCGGGCGATGACTGACCAGAAGAGTTGCCACAGTTTCGGACGGGAAGGCCTCCGCCGGCGCTGTCTCTGCTTAAGTAAAGGGTTCCGTCCCTTCCGATCCGCACATCCCTCGACGACGAGTGGAGTATTGTCTGCGAAGACATTATTTGGGACAACAGGTCTACGGACGACCCGTTCGACAGTTCATTGGTTCCTAAGCTTTGGATTAAATCAGTCTTTCGTTTCGAAGGACTGCCTATAAGTCGGCCACCGATTCGCGATCTGGCGATCAGACCGACGCCGCCCTCGACTTCGGACAGGAGGTCCTCCTCTTCGTCAAAGGCCTGGACTCGAGGGTCGTATACATCGAGTTCTGTCCCAAACAGCGAGAGATGGGATATACCGGCGGCGGCTCTCGTCTCGATTAGACGGCGCACAGACTCGTTGGACACGTTCTTCATCGACGGCAGACCGAAGGGTGACTTCGGAGGCGGTCCTATACCTGTGCCGTCAAATAAAGGGATTAAAACTATGACTCAAACCCTGAAAATGGGCGAAAACCCCCTCAAAAAAGGGGGGAAAACCACTCAAACGAGAGCTGAATATTACCCAATTTTGATGCGATTCTGGTTCGGGGGTCAGTGGGGGCGGGCAGTCGTCTGGAGGCGAACGCAGACTTCTTTGTCCTCTTCTTCCGCCTCCGTTTCGTACGTCTTCGGCGTCTCTTCGTTTTGGTTCCAGAAGTGGTCGTCTTTTTCCGCTTCGAAGACGTCTTCCGACGTCTGGTTGTCTTCCGCTTACGTTTCGTTGTCTTACGTCTGACCGGCCTTCGGATCACAGGCTGTGTCCGCCGCTGAAGAATCCGCTGTCGGACTGCCTCTGAGGCGCCGGTTCTGGCGATGGCTCTCCTCCTCTGCAGCGCCGAAGGCCCGGCACCGCCCGTACGGATGGAAGTACTGGTGTCCGGACCGAAGAGCCGGTGATAACAGTCGGGACAAAACCACTCCTCAATGGGTATGGTCTCCAACGGAGGGGACAGACATTCGCAGTGATAGCCAAAGTCGCAGCCGTCGCACAGCAGGAGCCGGTCCTCCCGATCACAGCGGCCGCAGATCTCACAGTACGTCACGTCTTCCGGAACCGATTCGATGTCCAAAACGATGTTCTTAACGATCGGTAGCTTTGGATCAGAAAAGAGACAAATATTTCTTCGATTAAGACTTAAATCAATAGAAAAACCGGTTTTTGGAGTCAGAGGTCAGCGCTGCTGACCTCAGAGGAAGGGGTCGTATCTCAGATTGAAAACTAAATGTCTGTCATTATCTGAACCATCGATTTGTGGAGCAATTGATCCGAAAAAGCGGACAAAAGCTCCAGAAATCAAATACAGATTCAGAGACTTTGCGCTAATGTTCTCATCAGTGATACCAAAGCGGAGGACAGGTATGAAAAAGAGCCGGTTTTTGGGGACAATACCTTCATTATGACAGACGACCCGATCTCCCGGCGGACAGCTATGTATGTGAAGATCTTCCTATCGACGGGACAGGTGTTGATTTGCTGTTCAAAAGAGTGGTAAAATAAGTGAGGATTAGATCCAATTCAGTGATAATTGGCGTCAGTTTTCAATTGATATGAAAATTGGGTTAAAAACGGGGTTTTCGGTGAAATTCGGGTCAAAACAGGTTTGAAATTCATATCAATTGAAGAGTTGACACGAATTTCGGGTAATTATCGGACGTTTTGTCGGTAATTATCGGGTAATCCATACTTTACTCCACTCTTCGATGCACTCGAGACAGAAGTAATGCAAATCATCGCAAGACTCGGGACTACCGATGTCTTGACCGGAGAACCGGTTCAGACATATATAACAGTGAGGTTCGGACCCATCGGCCGGACTTTGACCGCCATTTGAGGCCTGGTTTTCGATCTCTTCATCGCTTTCTTCCTCCGCTTCTGTCTCGTCCTCTGAATCGCTGTCTCCGACCTCTTCCTCATTCGCTTCGACGCCATTGTCTTCCGTATTGTCCTCCGTTTCTGTCAGCTCTTCCTCCGAGTCTTCGTCCGACTCTTCCTCTTCATCCATGTCTTCGTCCTCTTCTTCTTCCTCTGACTTATGGCAGCCATCAGTGGCTTCGGCGCCACTCTTTTGGCCGCTATTTCTGTCGCTATTATTGTCGCACATTCTTAATGGTCGCCGAAACTGATCCCAAGAACTGATTGGTTAACAATTTTATCGTTAATTGTATTAAATATGAATTGAATTAAGTTTTGATTCAAAAGAGGTTTTGATTTTGAAATAAATATTAAATGAAATCAATTGAAAAGTCGGGTAAAACACCAGGAAATTGGCTCAACATGATAATGGTGGGTGACTTCAATCGTGCGAATTTCAGCCACAGATTAATAACTATTACTAATAATAATAATTAATTAATTAAATACTAATAAAATGATTAATAGTTTAATCATTTGTTTTTGTTTTCATTTGTTTGACTTTCAGTACCAAAACATACAGTAATTCCTCTCTCTTTTGTCGCCGTATTTGTCGCCCAAAAGCAGTACATAAATAACGTCTTGGTTTTTGAATTCTTCAAAAATTAATCATGCATCTCGTCTTTGGGAAGATTAAATTTCTCAAAATTCAGTCTAGTACAAATGCAATTCAGATTTTAAGTTACAGCTTGTTAATAGTTTGCTTTTAATTACAAATATTTTAAAAACTGTAATTTTTCAATTTAATTATCTAGGACATTTGTTTTGATTTTTAAAAGTTTGTTTGACAAGAATTTGAACTTGTAAAAATCTATCCTCGTTCAGGAGTACGAAATTAATGATCTTGCTCATTTTTATTCATATTGTTTTAGTAGATTTTATGTTAAAACTTTATCAAGAATACTTTTTTTTTAATTTTATGATTAATTTATTCACTAAATAAACTGTAATTTTATTCTTGGATTTTGTTTAATCTTGCTAAAAATTATCGATTTAAATTTTGGCAATGCACTACTCATTTTTTTTTATTAATTTATAATTGATGAGTTTTTACCATGATAAAAAGAATCAAGTTTCTAAATGACAGCAAACAAGGAAAGCCTTCTCGAATTAGAGAGAAAGGTTATTTTATTGTTAAATAATTTTAAATTAGTCTTGATACAATTTTTCCAATAATTGGAGAAGGTAAAGAAACAGATTTTCAATTATCAAGCAAAATTAGCAGTTAATGAACCTGGTATTTGTTTTATTCGAGTGTTATTATCGTTTTGAGACAATTATGAAGTGTTTAAACACAATATTCTTATCTATTCCTCTGATAATCGATTAATAGATAAGTCTTTCAAATAAAGGATTTCTTTTGAATCAAATGTTTTGATGTTTTCAACGAAAATCTGTTTTATTAGTAATTAATGGAAATATTTTTATATAAATCGTGTCTAAAGACTAAAAATAAACTCCCATTTGAAGTAAAGTCATTTTTAGTGCATATTTGTGGACAAAAGGACACCAATTGATAATGAATTAAAAATTGTAAGTTTATTAACTAAATTAACTAAAGCTACCCAGTTAAGTTTGTTTTTTAAGAATTGGGTACCGAAGATTAAATCGATTAAATTTATCTAGTTAATTATAATTAATTTTTTAAATAATTTCACCATGACAAAATTTTTAACTGAATTTTCTAATAATAAAGACATTGTGAAATAGTTCAACGACATCATTAGCAAGGTCAAAATAATTTTATAATAATTTAAAAACTGTAAGTTTATTCACTAAATTGAGTAAAATTACCCAGTTGGGTTTGTTTTATATTAATTGGAATTGGTGCGGTACATATTTTTCGACCCTGCCAATACGTTAACCTCAATTTAGTTTTACCATGTTAATCACAATAACCTTTAAAATAATAAAAATAACTTCACCAAGAAAATTTTCACCTAGATAAAAATGGCCGACAAAAAGCTGACAATTTTATTCGCACCCATCAATGGTTATGGTCATATCAATGCCTGCCACGGATTAGCTCAAGAACTAAAGAGTCGAGGTCATAGAATTGTGTTCGCCATCGAGAGAACTTCAAAAGATAAGCTTGCTCCTTTTGGCTTCGAGGAAGAGCTGGTTGGACCAGAGTCAAGAGCAAAGGACAAGGAGTTCTGGACACTATTCATAAAGAGGCAGAGCAAGTACCTATTGAGGGACACACTCGACATTACGGAACACCTATTCCTGAACGCCGTGAAGAAGGTGTTCTCCGACTACTTGGACCGGGAGAGGGAATACCTGGATATCATTGCGAGAGTCAAACCGGACCTGATTGTGATTGACAGCTATGTCTGTTGGCCAGCGCTCATAAACTTAGGAATTCCCTGGGTTTGGCTCTACTCGTGCGCCCCTCACCTGGCAATTGATGACAAGAGAATTCCACCTGCTCATTCTGGTTTGAAAATCCAAATTTATCATGCATAAAATTCTAGGAGGAGATCATTTTTTTCAGGATTAGCCCTGAATGGGGACCGGAAGGATTGGAGCCTCTATATCGAGGGCTGGCATAAAATAATGGGTCGTTTCCAGAAGGAGGTCAGCGACTATAACGTGTCAAAAGGCGGGCCCCCTCTGACTGGTATGCGCTTACATCCGGTCAGCCCTTACCTCAACATGTATTTGTGGCCAAAGGAACTGGAATACAAGGAAGTGGCGTTACCCAGCAATTGGGTCAGGGTGGAAAACTCCATGCGCAGCACAGGTGAAAAATTCGTTGTTCCAGATAACTTTTTCTGGAAGCCGGGCCGCCTAATCTACCTGTCCCTGGGCTCGTTTGGCTGCGCCAACCTGGAGCTCATGAAAAAATTGATAAAGATCTTGGCCATGTCCAGGAACAAGTTCATTGTGTCGAAGGGACCGATGCTTGAGTCGTTCAAATTGCCGGATAATATGTGGGGACAGGCGTTCCTGCCTCAGATGGCAATCATTCCTAAAGTGGACCTGGTCATTTCCCACGGTGGAAATCGGACTCTGATGGAGACATTTTACTTTGGAAAGCCTATTCTGGTGCTCCCACTTTTCCAGCACCACTATGACAACGCACAGAGGATCGCCGAAACGGGTCTCGGCTTAAGACTGAATCCCTTCTACTGTTCGGACAAAGAACTGCTCAAAGCTGTCGATGGACTGGTCTCTGACCAAGATTTGGCCGAAAAGATGGCCGCCATCGGAGAGCGGATCAGACAGAGTGACGACAAGAGGGTTGTTATCGACAGGATTGAGTCAATTTTCAAATAAGCATGATCAGTTAAAAATAAAAATGTACAATTGATTACTTTATTATTGATTAAATTTATTTTTTACCATGATCGATATTTTTTACTTGGATTAATTTTGTTTTATTTTTGTTCGTGCGCAAAAATAAGGTGAACTTGAACTCTTATCTTGTATTATGTTTTATCTTATCTTATCAAGTTCATAATTAGTGTTATTTGATAATTAGTGTAGTTTGCTGTAATTAAAGTCAATTTTTTATTAAATATTGAAAGGTGCTAGGTCATAACGAATAAAATTTTCATCAAATATCCTGAAAAGAGTATTTTCGAATTAATACTCCTAGATTCAATTCTAAAACTGTAAGTAAAAACTCTACTATTTTTAAATTGTACCAGGAATATTTTGTTTTATAAATTGGTTGGGATTACATTCATTCTAAGCAAATATTTTTTTTAATTAAAATCCCAATTTTGCTCTTGATACAATATTCATTATTCATGCTATAAAATTGATCAAAGATAGGATATTTAAAAATTATTATAAATTGATTTCAAACTGTAATTTTAACTTTTTATTTAGGTAAGTATTATTAGTTTCATCTTTATTAAATTATGGTCATTGAGATTATGCGTTTTTTAAACTGTAATAATTTTTTAGAACCAAGTTTAATTGATTTCAAAATTTTTAGCTTAATTAATCTGGTTGATATTATACCATCTGTTCTTTATCTATTTTATTTTATCATTCAAAATTATCCAGGTTACCTATTATGACTGGAAAACAAATGACCGTCTTGTTCACCCCACTGGACGCATGGGGTCACATAAACGCCTGCTTTGGCTTAGCCCAGGAGCTAAAAGAGAGGGGTCATAGAGTTGTCTGGGCTCTTAACATTGCATTCAAGGACAAACTCAGCATTTATGGCTTTGAAGAGGAGCACCATGCAATTAAATCGGAGTCATCAGGGGAAATTAAGGAATACTGGCCAACATTCGTGGAAAAATACGGTCACTTCCTAAAGGGTGATCCCATTTCCATAGCGGAAGATTACTTTCTTCCAACGTTCCAGAAGATGTTCTCCAATAACAAAGAGCTCGAGCAACAGTTCAAGGACATAATTAGCAAGGTCAAACCTGATGTCATAATCAGTGATAATTATATCTGCTGTCCCGCTCTGACCAACTCTGGTATTCCCTGGGTTTGGATGTTTTCGGCCGCCCCTCACCTGGGTCTTAATGATAAGCGCATTCCACCAGCTTGGTCAGGTACAAATATTGTTCTAGTAATTCAATTCTAAATTAGAATTTCTAATGATAAAATAAACTTGATAAGAAACTGTCACTGTCACTTTCGACTCCCAAAATAACTAAGCTCAAAATTTTGATATAAATTAAACTAGGTTCTATAAAAATATTACAGTTTGTAATTGAAATACCAGGAATAATTTTAATGCCTGATGAAGTTTATTATTTTATCAAGCTAAATAACAAATAAGTATCTAATTTAATAATTCCACGCTCAAATCAATTACTAATCAATAATTATCTTGCAAATAAACTAGGATTGCCCCTAAAGGGTGACCAGAAAGAGTGGAAGCACTATAGGAAAGCCATCCAACGAATATTCGGTGACTTTCAGCAGGAAGTTAGTGACTATAGTGTGTCGAAAGGTGGTCCCCCTCTCACTGATATGCGTTTACATCCGGTCAGCCCTTACCTCAACATTTATTTATACGTAAAAGAACTGGACTATGAAGAGGTCCACCCCTTGCCTGACAACTGGGTCAGAGTCGAGGACTTTATTCGAGTCACGACTGAAGAGTTCAAACTCCCGGAACAGCTCAACCATAAACCGGGAAAACTGATCTTCCTATCCATGGGCTCATTCGGCTGCGCCAACCTGGGCTTAATGACCAAGCTAACTAATATCCTTGCAAAATCACCGCACAGGTTCATTGTGTCGAAGGGACCGGTGTTTGACAGCCACCAATTGCCTGACAATATGTGGGGACAGAGATATTTACCACAGACTTCAATCCTACCACTAGTGGACCTGGTTATCACCCACGGGGGTAATAATACCGTTACCGAGTCTTTCTACTTTGGAAAGCCTATGCTAACCCTTCCACTCTTTGCTGACCAGTACGACAACGGCCAGAGATTGGCCGAAACGGGTCTCGGCTTAAGACTGAATCCGTTTCACTGTTCAGAAGATGAGTTACTCTCAGCTGTGGATAGACTGGTCTCTGATGAAGGTTTGGCCCAAAGAATGAGTTCTATCGGAGAGAGAATCAGAGAGAGTAATGATAAGAAAGTTGTGGCCGACAAGATTGAGGCAATTTTTCACCAAGTTTAATTTATGCAACTATTTAAGACAATGTTTCAATTTATCTTGGTAATAATCAATCATTTAATAAATGTGCGAAAATTTATGGCAAATGTTTTTAAATTCCTATAATTGAAAGGAATTATTTTGGGGATGTGCAAGATCATCAGAAAACACATCAATTTCATTTTGTAAATTGAAATTTTATCGAAATATTAATTTCACAATACCAAGATTCAACTTAACTAGATTGATTTTCAATTAAATTAAATCTGTTGCAAGCTGTAATATAATTATTAAGGTTGTTTCAATTAGTGTGCTGATTTTAAAAATTATTAATTGGCCCCCGATTTGAACATCATTTTAAATGATCATTTAAAAATTTATTAAAACTTGATTATTTATCATGAAACTTTTGGAACTTCAGTAAAAATTCAAATATCATAAACTTGCACATCTCTAGAATTTCCTGTCATTGTGTCCAAAATTCATTAAATACTTCCTTGACTTTCAAACAATCAATTTTCATAACTAAAACAAAACCCAACAAAAAGATTAATTCATATATCAATTGAAATTTATTGCCATCGAAGGTCATTCCCAACTATTATAACCCATGAGAAGAATAACACATTTCCTGAGAGATAATTATTCTGTTCAGATAAGTGTCTTATCCTCCAAAATAACCAAGAATTTCGCCAAAATTACCAATTTTTAAAAACTGTAATTTTTTCATAAAGTTTAATAAAAACTGAATTCTTCTTTATTATACCTTACAATTGGATTCACCCTACCCATCCTTTTATCAAGATGAATCTAATTAAAACAATCTCGATCAATTTAATTATTGTTTTCCAATTGAGAGGACTATCAAGTGAATTTACCTCGGAGGAATCACCTCAAGAAACGAGCAGGGCGAAAATATTCAAGGACTACAACACTGGAATAAAGTCAATCAAATCAACCCATTGTGGGCATAACCTAACCGAGCAAATTGACCACTGCGTCCGGCGGCTGATGTTCAGGGTATCTGACGATATGGCTGATGAGAAGGACATATGCTGTGCGATTTGGGATTCCCTTGAATGCGTTGAGCAGCACACAGAACAGTGCTGCATAACTGACCGGGATAATATCAAGAACATTCTCAGTGCTGTTCAGTTCAAGAAGGAGCAGGGTGAATGTCAGAAGCACAAGCGATACTGCACCAGCTGTCACTTTCCAACATGGGCAGTTTTGACAATTGTATTCAGTGGGTGTGTCCTCGTCATCACTGTTGTCTCAATTATCTTGGTCATCTTTTATCGCAAACGAAAATTAATGTTTTGGAAATAAATCTTCTATTTTGATCTAGCTAATTACCAATGCCAATTTAGAATAGTCAATTTTAACTAGTCAAATTAATTCGTTTTTCATTGCAAAGTTGCTTCACCTAGCTTATTTATTTTAGTTTTGTGATAGAAATAAATATATTCCAAGCTGTAATCAAATTTTTTCTGTTGACTTAATTACTAGATTATTTGTTGAAATTTTATAGAGGTAACTATGAGAAAATTCAATTTTTAAATATTTCAATCTTGATTAAAGTAATTTCATTTTTTAATAATTAAAAAAATCGTAAAAATGATAAAAATTAAAGAATGATATTATCATGGTAACATTTTTTTTAATTATTGAAAGAATTTAAAAGCTCTTTTTGCAAATATTTTCATATGAGTCTGTGCATGGTCACTATCGATTATTTCGTTTTGATTCATTAATTAAATGAAGTAGCTAAAGGCTTTGTCGGAACTTGACACTTTGTTACCCGATTTTCTTGACACATTATCTATGATTAATAATGAAGATATGGTTTATTAATATGCAAAAATTTTGTTAAAATAAATAAAGGAAAAAGAGCAAGGTCAAAACAAAGTTTGAAATTAAAAGTTGTCATAACTTTAGAAATATAAGTCGTAATGAAAAACTTTTTTCAGAGTAATACATATAAGAATATTTGTCATATATTAAAGGGAAAAATAAAATACCTAACTTAATACTTTCGATTAGAAAAATTGTTTTGAAACTTTTGATCAAGAATTTGATATTTTTAGCCTTGAGTACCCAAGCTTTTTATTATTGATTTGAATAGCAATTGAATGCCTCTTTCATTTGACTTTCTAAAATGTTTGGGTACTCGAGGCTAAAGTGTTTAATTTTAATGATAAATATATGAATTTCCAAAAATGTCTTATTTATGTGAAAAAAATTGTTGTTGTTGTTCTGTACGATTAAATAAAGTGAACAAAACCTGCATAAGAAGAGTTAACACAAATGAACTCTTGGAAAAATTAAAAAGTGTAAGAATTGATATACTTTCAAGAGAAAAAAAATCAATTAATGATAATGAGATGAAACTCAATGACGAGGTCTGCGGCAAATGCCGATCATATGCAAGAAAATATGGCACAATATCTGAAAGAATATCAAGTGAGACACAAATGGCAAGCACATCTTGTGAAGTAGCGAGCACATCTCGCGAAGTAGCAAGCACATCGAGAGCTATGGATGAAAGAGAAAGCGCTACATTATTATTAAATATTCCAAGAACAATTAAGTCAAAAACGCAATGTTTGGTTTGTAATAGAAGTAAGAATTTGGTGAAAATTCCGGAAATTGCCTATGTTGAGACTTTCATAAACAAAAATGTTATGATTCCAGATGGGTCAATGTGTTGCAAAGAACATCTAAATCGCAAGAATAAACTTCATAAAAAAGATCTTGATAAAATTGAAGTTGTAAGCGATCACATTGAATTGACAGGCCATGAAGTTGATGTTGTTTTAACAAGATTAAGACATCTGACAACAGTAACAAACTTTGAAAAGTTCGCAAGCGAGAGAAAACTGACTGAGGAAGATTGTCTCGCTTATACTGGATTAGATAAAGTCCAGTTTACAATACTTTTGAACAGTTTAAAGTCTTTGAAAAACTCTCCTACAAGAGCCAAATCTCAAGCTTTGGCGACTTATTTATTCTGGCTCAAAACTGGTTTAGATCAAAGAACAATTGCGACAATTTTTTCACTAGATAACTTTCAAAGTGTCAGTGAATATTGTGAACAAGTAAGATTATCACTAATGAAAGATTTCGTTCCCAATAATATTGGAGCAAAACATTTGACAAGAGAGATGAGATCGG
>JAQIXD010001115.1:0-17480 GCA_034699985.1 Minunthozetes semirufus
TGTAATTCAATGATTGCATCGGAGCAACACTTTCTCTACGCATGGCTTACATATGACAATAGCATCACTTCAATAGACTTTATTCAAATCAAAACTAAATTATTGAAAATTTTAATGAAATGTTTAACACAAAGACTCTCTTCGCTGGGGATGACCTCATTATGTGTGATAAAAAGCGCAGTAAATCACGACTATTAAAGAATGTTATAGATTAGGTTAACTTTCTTTCAAACTAACCTTTTATTCATTAGAAGTATAACTAGTTCTTATGAGTTCATTTAAATCTTGGTCTTTCAAGTTTATGCTATTATTCAGGAATTAAACGAAAAGAAAAATCCAATCAATTTATCAGAACTGAAAAATATTTATATTAAATTCATTTCGGGTTTTATTATATGAAATTCGGGTATTATTAAGACTTAAGAGGAATACACAATAATATAGTTTTCATCAAAAGTATGACATTCAGATAACTGTCTGTCCCCTCAAATATAAAAATATAAATAAAAGTTTTATTAAAAGAGGAGACATCGATCACCATAAGAAGAGTCTACAAATTCAATACAATAAACTACTCTAAAGATAATAAAGATTGAGAGGCGGTGGCAGTGATTCTGTGGTTGTTTTTCAATATCTTTTTGTTTGAAAATTGTTTTGTGATTTGAATACAAAAGTTTGAAAATCAATAAAAAGTAATGCTATCGAAGAGTATTTCAATTGAGAGAAAACTTCACACAATTTTTTCTAAACCTATTATTAAAACGATTTGTTTTTCCCGAAATATCAAACAATATATCAATCATTTCAATATATTATTCATTGAAATGGTATAGGAATCAAATATTAGTAAAAATAGTGATTATAGATCTGTAATACAGATTCTGTATAATAGGTTATGCAAACACATCTTACAAGTTTTATCAGATTATGTTTCACTTTCTTTAAACAAATTAATATATTTTGTCTCAAAATCTCAAACTTTTTTAAAAATTTAAATGAATTCTCAATGTAAAAGATATTGCATCAAATGGAAAGAGGGACAGACTATTTCTTCTGTTGTTAATGTCAGCCAACATCTTGTTATAGGATTTTTCCCAAGTGAAGTAATTTATTTTGAATTCTTCAATAATCGTGACTTTTTAATTTGACAATTTTTGATAGGTTTTTAAATTAGAGGACCAAACATATGTTTGCAGTTCTACTAATTATATGATTGAAATTATATCAAAACATCTGAAGACGAGGTAAAATGAATTTTTCTATTGAATTATCAAAAAATTTTATCAAAGGACTGGTAATTGTTATCTTATTTAAGTCTTTCATATAGAAAATCTGCTGATGATTTTGGAGGAGGATATTCAAATGGATCGTGGAATGGCATTCTTACTTTGATTGCAAATCAGGTATTTAAACATGTATAAATTTGTATGTTGTTTCAACTATCTCTTATTGGAGAAACTGTACATTTATTTAATACTTTTATGTGAAATAATTGATTAGTCGGCGGATCTAATTCTGAAGTTATTTGCATATCGAGAGATCCCCAACAGTCCCATAGACTTTGGGAAGTCCATCAGTTACAGCCCAAGAAATCAGTTGAATATTCTGAGTGTTCCCTCTTTTAAAAGTGAGGAACTGATGCATATTTTCCGGACCTTTTCCACTGATATTTGGTTTCTATTGTTTGCTTCACTTTTAATCAATTCTGTGATTCACTCATTGGCTGTGAAGACATTCAAACGTTTTGCACTGTTTTTCAACTATTTTGCAATACTTGTCGGACAGGATGTTAATCATCGGCTGTATTCGAGACCTAAAATATCAAAGACTATTTTAATCTTCATTTGGTTCCTAAGTTCTGTGTTTTTGAGACTTTGGTTCACATCTGACATTCAGGCGACCATAACAGCCAAAAGAGTCATATTTTTAGATTCTTTCGAACAATTGGTTGAAAGAAGTGAAGTAACACCTCTTGTTCAAAGACAATCTAGTACATATCGCCTTATTTCTGAGGTAAAGAGCTATTTATATCAATTGAAAGATAATTTTGATTTTAATAAAATAATGTAAATTTGTTTCAGAAATATTCATCACTTTTGAAACGAATAGAATTTATATATCATTCGGAAATATTTAAGTCAAATGTTATCCGAAAAATAATCACCAAATCTTATGCGCTGATAGGAAGCGAGCAGTCAGTGGAACAGGTGATTGGGTACTTTCCTCAATATTCTTGGCATTTAAGCAAAAATAGTAAGTATTTACAAGTTGTCAACTTTCCGATGAGGAATGGCCTCAAACCTCAAGTTAAACAGCAATTGAGCCAATTGTAAGACTTTATAAAATAAATGTATTCTTTGATTAATTGGTTTTTTGTTTAAAGATTTTATAATTTATTGCATTCGGGAATAACAACGAAACGGATCCGCGAAGAAACACAATTTTATCATTTTATAAATTCTTTGAATTCTTCGAGTGATTCCTCTATGATATTAAACAACAAATTCAATGGCAATAATATTGTGCTCAAAGTAACAGATTCTATGGTTTGTTTCATATTGTTATTGAGTGGATTAATTATTTCGTTCATTATATTGATTATTGAATTATTGATCACTAATTACAGCAAATATTCATATCATAAACAGTGGAAAAACAACCTATAATAGGTAGCCAGAAATTATCATTTCTATAGGACAATTGAAGTAGAATATAGAGGGCATTATAGCTCTTCTTTATATTATCTTCATTAAAGGAGTTGTCGGAGGATCATAATTTGTTGCTCAATTTCGATTATATTCTACCATTTTTGTTATTTTCGCAAAAAGTGGGGACAATCATCCATAGATCTATATAGGGCAATTTTCAATTGTCCTTGATAAAAGATCAAAATAATAGCAAACCATTTTTCCAAACTTTGTTTTATTTATTTTATTAAATTGTTCATTTAATTGTTCACTAATTGTTCATGCTCAAACAATTAATCTTTATTTTTGAATAATTATAAATAAATTGAATAAAGTGTTTAAATTTGAAATTTCCGTAAAATTGAAGTTTATTTTCATAGATTTAATCCGAAAAATTGAATAATTTATAAATGAGTGATAATCCGACCGATCCTTCTCTAAAAGGGACTGACAATTCAAAACAGGCAGCCGTTTGGCCCGTTTTGATTATGGCACTCCTATTTATCGGCTTTGTTTTGGGTTCACATATTTGGTTCGTCACCACAACTGTTTTAAGAGCTAATTATTGCTTTATTTTCAGGGCTTTAATAGAACTCTTGAATATCAGGAATTTCCACAGAAAAGAGTCGTTCCGTCAAAAAGGCATTTCCAATAATAGCTGAAAATTAATTTATTAATCAATTTTTCGATAATCAGAGAGAAAACTGATTAGAGATGAAGAGGAGAAACACCCGGAGAGAGTCGCTGCCATTCGAAGCAAAACGAGCGCAGAATAAGAGGACAGAATAGCAAACAAACAATTTTTTCAAAATTTCTTTTATCTGTTTTATTACAAGAGTTGTCTCTATTTATAAAGAATTTTAAATAAAGAATATTTTGTTTGAAATGTCTTAACAATTATCTTAGCATTTCTTGAACTGAACTTCTGTGTCGTGTGATATCGCAGCAGAAGAATCATTTGGACAGAAAGTTACCGAAGATTTAGTTCTTTGACTGGAATTGAATTAATTGATAATTTATGTGATTTATATGCAATCAATTGACTCACGTATTGTCAAACATAAACATTGGACTGATATGAATGCTGTCCACATATATGGCAGAACCGAATAAACTAAACGAATGGTGCCATTTGAATGACACCGATTGAATCTCTCCGATCTCTTTTACTGATGTGGCCATATAGCTGTACGTCTGTCCCAAATGTAATATTTCGTCTCTATTTTGGAAAATATTTTAGTTTTTAAATCTAAAACAAATTGTATAAAGAAGTGGTATAACTAACTCAGTTGATAATTGTACTGTTTCTGTATTGAGTGATCCATGAAAGGTTGCATAAAGTATCCCGTGTTGGTCACTGTGTCCTGACTTCGGTTCTGAAAGTTTCACTTTCACTGAATACTCATTCACTAAATTCATTAATATTAAGATTAAGTCAAATAATTATCGATTAGTTATAAGTTATAAGACATACAAAGATAAGGCGACTCTCCCTTTGTCTTGAAATACATTCGGACATAAGTTCCTGTTTTTCTGAATTTCTTCCATTCCTCTACTTTAGGTCCTAAGACTGCGCAATGATCGCCATTTGGTCCGCATTCAGTGCACTCTCCCTTTAGAAAATGGTCGTAGTCTTTGCACTGGTAAGCGATGGGAGGATTTTTATCATTTATTGATTCAATGAAGTAATCGATAGCTCTTTGATGATTACAAGAAGACAATTGTTTAACGCCTTCAATGATGCCATCGGTTAATATTTTGATCAGTTGGTGATCGACTCCACACTTTGGCTGATGATCACCACTATTAGGATAGATATCAATATGAGACACCTCCTGATCCATACCAAAAGTATGAGAGTTTGAGTGAATTGAATCAACAAAGTCTGCATCCGTAGGGTCTAAACGACAGGCGGGGACAGTATACTCGAACTGAAGGAGTCGTCATTATTAGAAAAGGATATAATAAAATATTAATTTTATTTACAAAAGGTCCGGCCGGATCCAAACCGGTGATTCGGCCCATTTTCTTGAGCCTTTCTCCGGCATATCCTGCGATATGCGATCCAAGACTGTGTCCTATGATATGAACCGACTCGAAGTCGATGTTGTGAACGGCCTAACAGTGGGTTTGATTTTATATTATAATTGATTTAATTATTTGTTGTAAAAAATACTTTACTTTAATGTCTTCGACTAAATTAGCGATAAGAGCGCCGACAACTCTAGTGTTGACAGTAGCCTGGCCATATGGTGGCTCATTGCCTTCACTCCAGTCGACAATTATAATATTATATTTGGAAATCTTCAACAAATCATCTTTGATTTGTCTCATCCAACCGCCAATCACCAGATCATCGATGAATCCATGGACAATGAATTTGGTTTCAAGCTTTGGGTCAAAACTACTGGTTTTGATACTCGTCTGGTTCTCATTGAAGAGGAACTGTTCATGAATTGGATTTGTTGGTGTGAACAACAAAAATCGCGTTCCTATTCTTTGTGGGCTTTGAGGTAGGAATACGACCGGTCGGTGCAATGGGTCAAAGAAATCTGTTCGATGAAATATTCCGATTTTTGGGTACTCCACTGAATTCAGGTCTGAATTAAATTAAATTAAGTTTTCTTTGATTTTCTAAATGAAAGGCAATTTTACCATAATTTTGGTTTTCTATTGATTTTGAATTTACACTAAAAATAGAAATTAATATTAAAATCAATTTTGCACTCATTATGACTGACTTCTTGATTAATTGTCTTAAGAATAAATGATAGCTATTATAAAATCTTAGTTAATTGCGTCTTTCTCTTTACTTATCTAACCAAACTTAATCTAATTTCTCTGTGAATTGAAATTATCAATTAAGGGATTAGAAAAGGTAGTTCCAATTGGTTGTGCCCTTGAAATCTTGAGAAAGTGGATTAACTCAAGAGATTTTTGTCGTAAGAATTTTAATCATTTTTATCGAATATATAATTAAACTTTGAACTCATTTCAATTCATTTTAATGTAATTTCAGCCGAGCTCTTGATATTGCACAGACTGATTAAAAACCATAATTAATTGCACAATTATCGAGTTGTACGTCAATGTTCATTATTTAATGATTTAACCCAAAATAGTTAAGAAAGTCAAGTTATTTAAATTTGCGTACTTTTAAAATTACAGTTTTTACATAATTATGATTAAATTAAAATAATTTATTCTTCTTTGAAATTGATATTAAATTTAATAGAATAGTATTCTTTGGCCATTTGTTTGAGTTTAAGACACATTTTCTGTCCGCTCTGTTTAACTAATTTAGCGAACAGTCCGTCAGTAGTGAGTAATTCATAGGGTATTCCAAACTCAATGATCTCTCCCGCGTCTAATACCTATAATTTGATAAACTTTTTGAAAACTCAGTAAACATCTAATCATAGCTTACAATGACTTTATCGGAATCGATAATAGTGTTGAGTCTGTGCGCTATTGTGATAACTGTGCAGTCTTTGAATTTATCCCGAATTGTGTTTTGAATGAGTGAATCAGTTTTGTGGTCGACATTGGCAGTGGCCTCATCTAACACAAGAATTTTATTCTGCCTGAGTATAGCCCGGGCCAAACACACCAATTGCCTCTGACCGACACTGAAATTACTGCCCCCTTCTGTTACGTTTCCTTCTAAATGTCCCGGAAGTTGAGTAATCAGTTCTTTGAGTTGAACTTCCTCTAATGCAGACCACAGTTCTTCATCTGAATGTTCTTCAAATGGATCCAAATTCTTTCTGACGGAACCGGTGAATATGACCGGATCCTGAGGTATGATTGATATTTGACGTCTCAAGTCATGCAAACCAATAGATTTAGTGTCGATATTATCGATCAGAATTACTCCTTCGGGTTCAGTCATTCTGAAAAGGGCTGCGATTATAGATGACTTTCCCGCTCCAGTCCTTCCGACAACTCCTATCTTTTCGCCCCCTTTTATCAAACAATTGATACCTTTGAGGACAGGTTTGGGAGACTCTTGATATTGAAGACTGACGTCAATGAAATTAATTTCTCCACATTTTGGCCAATCCTTTGAGGGCTTCTTTTCGGGGGAAGATTCCAACTCTGCCTCCGGTTTAATCTGAGAGTATTCTAGAATACGTTCGACTGCTGTCATATAAGACTCGAGATCTGCTGAACAGCGGACACCCCATTGAGTCATTCCCGTTAACATCAGAGCTGAAGACAATATTAGTTTTAATGTATTTAATTGATTAATACATGAATGTATTGAATTACCCTGAGATAAGGCTAGTCCTGCATTTCCACCCGGCATATCTACAAACAAAATATAGATGTATTTTGACATACAAGACAAAGATGATGGTTAATTTCAAAATCTTACTGTCAGAGAACGTCATAATAAAGGCGACCACAGAACAGATATAAATAATGCAAATCCAATCCATTAAAATACCAAATCCTCGAGAGGCACAGGTGAACAGGAAGAATGTGGCGCTGTTGTCATTCTGGTAGCGTTCGAATTGTCTCTCAAATAGTTCTTGAGCTCCAAATGCACGGACTGAAGACAGTCCTGTTATAGTTGTGCTGACGTGAGAAAAGACAGGACTACGAGCTGTAGACAAGTATTGTGTTTAAAGTACTCAAACAAGTCTTAAATGATTTATTACATAATCCCTCCAATCGTTTGATATCTCGCGCGGATCTGATGTAAAAATATCTGCACATAAATACCACAATAACCAGGAATAAGGCCGGGAATATGAGGAACCAACTGACCACTACATTCACCACAAGGATACCAATGGCGTTGGAAAGGGTCTGTTTTGAACAAATTTATTCTAAATTTTATCTTAAATAATGTCTTAACAAACCATTTGTAGATCAAAAGCAGTGGTGGGAAGGCTCTCATCGACAATACCCGTGTCTTTTGTGAACCGATTTAAAATTCTTCCTTAAATTGGATAAACAAATTAATTTTGATTCAAATGTCAAACAAATATTAGGTTTCATACCGACGGGTGAGCTGTCGTAGAGATGAATGGGTGCTCTCAAAAGGGAATAAAATATTTTGTTGTGCAGATTCACTGACGAACGCATACACATCACGAAGAATGATGTGCTTCTGGCCATCGCCGACAAAAACAAAGCCCCGATTAAACACGAGTAAACTATTATATTAAATGTCTGGTCAGTCACTTCATCCCTGTCCACTTCATTTGTCCTAAAATAATAAAAGTAAGTTTTTTGATACTTTTTTTTATACATTTATTCTGAAACAATAATCAAGTATTACCATTGGGTGAGCCAATAGTCACTTCCCTGGTATAATACTTGAGACAACACAAGTGTGAAAAGTGTAATAAACATAAGTACCGGACCGGCACCGGCTTTAAAATACTCCCAATAAACACTTGAGTCAATAGCTCCCAATCCTCTGCCCTCTTCGATAACTTTCGGGTCATCATCTTCGTCTTCTTCTGGTAAATCTTTAGCCTCGTCAACAGCTCCATCAGAATTGCCACCAATTGAACTGGCAATGGAAGGGGTGAATGAAATGGCTCTATTCATATGTCTTAATGCAATGTTTGGATCGATTTTTTCGGTTTTATTATTAGTTTTCTTTTCATTGAGTTTTGATTCGTTAATAAATGACATAAAATTAATTCCAGAGTCTGAGAGTTCGTCATAACTTCCCAGTGCTATACACTTTCCCTCTTTCATTATCATAATTTTGGTGGCATTTCTCAAGAATTGGATCTGATGTGTGACTAATATTCTGGCCTTATCTCTAAGGTATTCCTGAATACATCTATAAATTGAAAAATTAATATTTTATTGAACTAAATATCGGATTAAATACTTATTGAATATATGTTTAGAAACGGAGGCGTCAACTGCTGAGAGGGGGTCATCCAGCAAATAGATGTCTGCCTCGTGGTAAAGAGCTCGGGCCAAATTGATTCGGGCCTTTTGGCCACCACTTAGAGAAACGCCACGCTCTCCCACAAGAGTTTTATCTCCAAATGGAAAAAGTTTGAAATCCCTCTCCAGAGCACAGACTTCAACCACTTTATTATATTTGTGTTCATTATATTCACTTCCGAACACAATATTCTCTCTTATGGTAGACATGAAGGCCCACGACTCTTGAGGCGCATATGAGAGCTTACCCCTCACTTTGAGTTCGCCCGACTCTATGTCCAACTCATCCAGAATTGACATAAGAAGTGAACTCTAAAAATATATTTTAATTCCAATAACTTAACCATCGTTTGAGAGATGTCTTACTTTTCCGCTTCCAACTGATCCGATCACTGCTAAAAGTTCTCCTGGTTTAACCTCAACATTAATATCTTGAAGGGTGGGCTCAACCATTTCCTGTTCAATAATTAAACACAAATTAAATGAATTATTTCTCTAAAATTATAGGACTAACGGCATTCCAACGGGCGCTCATATTCTTGATAAATATTCCTTTAGATTCTGGTTCATTATGGCTGCCATTTATGAAAACTTCTTTTTCATTACCTGTTTGAAGATGAGTTGAACCGTTTGTCAAACATTTTGATTTGATTTCGTCGAGTAATAAGAATTTCTAAGAATTACAAGTATTTTGTTGGGAACAGAATAAACGAGTTTTAGGCTAAAAATTTTAGCCATACCTTCATTCGACTGCAGGCGACCATCAGTTCAGCTGTCGAAGCGATTGCTGTCGGGAATTGTTTGGTAACAGTTATTCTCATTGTGTTGAAGAAAGCCATTGTGACAAACACTGCTTCAGCGGTCAGTTTTTTACCCATTAATACATAAGTTATAAAACACGCAAACAATACAATACGAGAGGCAACGAAATAAAACGATAGATTTACTGCTTTCAAAATACTGGACTGCCTTATCTTTGCCACTTCCTTCCTGTGATTAGATAATTGAATTATTAACTGGATCAATTCACGTAATTTGGATTTACTTTCTGGCCAACGCCACTAACTGTGCGAATGGCTTTTCCCAGGTATACATTTTTATGACTCGCATTCCTATTATGATTTCATTCATAACTCTTATCCTATTGTCAGTCAATTGCGCTGTTTTTCGGCGAACGCTTTGGAAACCTTTACCCATAAGACCCTGAAATGGTATGAATAGAAGAAGAACGACCAGACCAGACAAGCATGCCCAACTTAGGTGTTCCCATAGCAAGTAAAGTATTAAAGTCGTTTGAAGGGGAGAGATAAACCAGGAGTGAGCGCTAAACATAAACTTAAGACATATTTTAATTAAAAACTCTTAATTGAATGAATCGATAAATACCTCATCAATTCTGTTGACATCATTGGACATCATATTAAGTATTTGTCCGACTGTTGTCTTTCCCAAAGCAGTTCGACTCAATCTCATCGACTATTAATCAAAATTTAGTTTCTATTCAATTGTCTCATGATATGACAGACCTTTTTATACATGAGTGCAATACAGGCCACTCTTATCCTCATTCCTAACTTAACCACATAAGTGAGGTTCAAGTGGTTAAATGTGACAAAGAATGCCGAACAGCCAACAACTCCAGCCGCTGACCAACAGGCAGTTGTGTAGTCGAGTTTGCCCTCGAAATAGCTGACCACTTGACCCAAAAGTATGGGTTGACTCACTCTCACAACCAATTCCTTTAAAATGAAAAACAGATTATAATTTTATATTATATTATCAAATATTTTATACAAAAGATTAACAAATAATTACTTGAAATAAGAAAACACATAATAATGGTATGAATTCCAAAACAAATGCTTTGAAAATAGCTCTAAAAAGACTCGGATTCTTCTTCTTTAGCTCTTTATTCCATTCACTTAATTATGGAAATATTTTTAATAAATTTGATTTCACTTTTGATTTATTAATCATAAGTAATGAATACATCTCTAATTTTTGCTGCACTTTATGTGATTCATCTTTCTTTGGACACCTGTAAAGATCCTTGAATTCGAGGTCCTTTTTGTGCCCCTTTATATAAATTTGCCATACCCAACTTCAAACAGAATATTATCAAGATTAGTTAAGTCACTAAATTTATTCAATATTATATCTTAAAAGTAAATTTACCCGAAAAATAATTTCGATATAGGGTTTACTCTATCCCATGGTGAGGGACGTTTAATCTGTTCCTCCACTTCCATCACAACTTATTATCAAACATTAATTTTTAGTGAAAATGAGTTTATTCAGTGAAAAACAGATGCCTTTCATTGATATTAAGAACAAAAATTCAATTAAAAGGAAAAGTATTTATAAAATAATGATAAAAATGATAAGAATTTTATAATAGAAAACTATTTAACAGTTATTTCAGACATAATTGAGATTTAATAAATCAATAAAATTTATTGCCTCCTCATAAAATAAGGGGTATTCTAAATAGGTTAAGAATCATCAATTTTAATTTTAATATACATGTGCTATAATAATAATAATATCATCTTCCTAAATTGTAATTTAAGTATTTAGACTATTTGGAAAAATGATCTTGATTATTATATGTCTTGATAAGGCACAGGCATTGAATGTAAAAGTACACGAGGACTGCAATTTAGAATTTAATCTCAAGAATTTAATAAATTGAGTAGGGTATTGGGCTAAACTTGAATTAAAGGCGAATGTGTGTTATGAATTGAATGTTTTATTTATTCAGATTAATTTTCTTATTGATTAAGTCTAATAATTATTTTTGAGATTATGTTAAATGTTATGAAAGGTCATAAAAATTGGTCATAAAAAGGTACTTTTATCTTTTACTTTAATAAATACAAAGATATTTAAATAACAGTTTGAATAAAAGTTTAGATAACTTTTCTTTCAAATGAAAAGTTTTGCGAATAATTTTCATTCAGAAAAGTCAGTGAAACTGAGATATTAGCCTCAAAAGTGTTTGACTGATTATTTGTACTTTTAAAGTCATTAATGAAGTTTTAAAGACTATTAAAGATAATTATGAAGACATCATTGTTTGTGATGGTAGACCTTTTTAATAGATTTATTAATGTATTAATAATAGATTAATAATAGATTAATAATAGATTAATATTGATAGTTAATTAACAAAAAATCCTTCAATGCATTGAATTAGCGACTGTTGTATTACAGTATAATAGAATTCAGTTGTATTTGAGTCAAACAGCAAATGATATCGAAATCAGAGGGAAACCAGTTTTTAAGGCATTGTGTGTTACGTCAGACATAAAATGAGATGCATTTTGGAAACCCTTAGACTAGACTTTGAACAGAATTAGACAGAAAAAGGGAAAAAATCGGAGTAGAAGTTGTCGGACAACTTTTTAGGCTATTGTACTCCTGTTATAACTTTTTAATGATTAAAAAGTTACCATTTTTTCAGATGTTTGGAATCCGTGAAAACAATTGATTAAATCTAAAGAAGTTTTACGTAAATCTTATAAAATAAATGAGCAAAAATGTTAGGAGAGGACAGACACTCAAAGTCGTTCCGATGGTATCAGTCATATCTGATGCTTGTTTTGGTCATATCGTTAATACTTCAGATCATCTCATTTGTTGTTGAGATTGGCTTTCAATTGTCTTGGATGGGCGCCACCATCTCTCAATCGCTCCATTCGTGGCATTTCTATTACATGATTGCTATTATTCTTCTCTTTATGTCCAGTCTTTCGCTAACAATTATCGGAATTAAAGGAACAACAAATGAAAGCCATTTATCTGTAATAACGTTTGGTTTTGGAATATTAGTTATTTTTGGTGTAAAAGTATTTCTTTATGCTGTTCTCTCTGATTATCGTTTGGCAATACTTTTGATCATTAATTTGATGGTTAACTCTTTCGCAATAATATTTGCACTTTTATTCGCAAAGAGAATGATCGCTGAAATCAAAAGCGAACCCTTAAGAGATGATTTGGAGAGAAGACATTCAAGACATTAATGCGTTAATAATAACCACAAAAATATTCTTTATTAATAATTTTTATCAAAGGGGTGACGGGGGTATGTGGACATCGATAGATCTATACATAGTATATATAGGGTATTTTTAATTGTCATTAAATAAACTTCAATTCATAGAATTATTGGTTATTTATAATTATTTAAACTTTTAGAGACATGAGAGACATGAGACCGATATAGAGATATAACAAAACTTGGAGTGAATGTAGACGTCCTTCGCCTCAATCAGTGGTTTCATAGAGTGCTCACATTAATTGGTTAAATCTTATGTGTCTTCCAATTGGGAGTTGAATTTGGAGTTTATCAGTTGGTAAAAGTTGAATCTCGAGCCCAGTCTGGAACCAAGTCTTGGTTTTGACGTTTCTTCACATTTTGTTGAGTCTTGAAAGATGTTGAAATTAGTTGTGTTGACCTGTCTCACCCTCAGCGGTCTTTGTGCTGGTCTCTATACTATTCCTATTTTACAATTTTCAATATAATTACCACTCTTTTTACAAATTGTAAAACTTTTTCATTTATTTATCTTTAGCTGCGATGACACCAATGATTCATTTGGTGGACGGAAACACAATTCCCATTTTGGGTTTGGGAACCTATCAAATGACTGATGACCAGCAGGTCATGAGTAGAGTTCTCAACGATGCCATTGATATCGGGTATAGACATATAGACACCGCTTATATCTATCAAAACGAACGACTCATTGGAAACGCTTTGAAACAAATGTTTGACTCAAATAAAACAAAAAGAGAAGACTTATTCATCACAAGTAAAGTCTGGAGCACTTTCCACAAGAGATCTTCAGTTGTGGAGGCATTGAAACTATCGCTGAATAACTTGGGCTTAGATTACTTGGATTTGGCTCTCGTTCATTGGCCTCTAGCACTTAAACCCGGCACTGGCTTCTTGTGGCCTCTCGATGAGAATAATAAGACATATGACGTCGATATCAGTGTTGTCGAGACCTGGAGAGGTATGGAAGATGCTCTCAAATTAGGTATGGCTAAGAGTATTGGTGTCTCTAATTTCAATTCTGAACAATTGAGTCGAGTGTTGAGACAAACCTCAATAAAACCAGTCGTCAATCAGGTATGAAAAGTGAACTTCCATTCAATTGAATTATTGATTATGTTTTACAGATTGAAACCCATCCCTATCTGTCTCAACAAAAATTAGTCGACTTTTGTCACAATCATAGCATTCAAGTGACGGCATACTGTCCCGTAGGAAAGGGAGATCAACAGCTTTTTAATGAACCCATTTTAGTAAATATCGCCCAAAACTATAATAAAACTGTGGCTCAAGTGATGCTCCGATGGCTCATCCAAAGAGAGATTATTGCGATCCCAAAGACATCCAGAAGGGAACGACTCGTCGAGAATATGAATATCTTTGACTTCCAATTGACTGACGAACAGATGACACAAATATTCACTTTGGATAAGAACAAGAGATTTATAAATCCGGTTCAGTCTATCAATAATCCCGAATATCCCTTCAATATTCCCTTTCGATAAGTTGTCACTAATTCTGTGCAATAATTATATCGGGTTTTGATTATTGAAATTATTTTTAGACAATTAATTAATTACTGAAATTGTTTTTAATCGATTACTTTTAATCAATTTGTAATTTCTTCTCTATTTTATTGATATTATTGGCAATAAATGTGGAAAACTTTTTACCTTGTTTCTATTATAGTAATTTTGTGGTGCAATTATGGCTTCTCTTGAAAAGATCTAGGTTAGGTTAGGTTTGATTAGGTTAGGTTAGGGAGTGACATTTATCTTCTTTTTAAGAAAATTTAATTTTGTTTTAATTCTTATTAATAATTAAATATAATGGTTGTGCTGTATGTGTATGTGTAAGACATACAAATTATTTTTGAATTACTTAATTTACTTAAGTTAGAGAGGGGTAAACCCACGATAGATCTAAATTGTTATGATAATGGAAAATAACGCGTTTATTACATATTCGAGACATAACATCATTAATAATTTTTATATCAATTATTTCTAAATAAAGTTTGATAGAAAAACAAGATTTATTTTATATCTTGTCCTCCAACTTGTTTATTATTTAAATTAAGTGGAATATTATTAGACCTCAATGAGTGAGAGATAGACTAGTCACTAGTCACTAGCTCATTTACATGGTACAAAGTTGTAAATATGAATGCAAATTCATATTAAAAATGTATTTCAAGTTTACTTAAATTAAGGCTAATTTTTTCCATCACATGCCATTAGTATGATATTCATATCCTGTATTGAAAAAGAAAAGTAGCAAGCATTATCGCATTTATCGCATTACCACTTTTCATGATTAGAAACATTTAGTGTCACGACTTTCACAGAGTTTAATGGGAAATAAGAAAACACATAATGAATAAAATGAAGATATAATCAAATTATAAACAAGTCATTCAACATTTAGTGAAGAATTTTCCATTAAAAACAAGACTTTTACTCTTTTTTAACACTTTTTCAATCTTTTGATTTTATTTTGAGAATTTTGTTTAGTGTTTAGTGTTTCTACACTTTATTTGAATTAATCACTAATTTATTTAAATATTTAATTTTTATTCATATTTTTCGAGAAATAAAAAAAATAGTTTTGAATTTCCATTAAATATAAGGCCTTCTCATGAAAGTAATGATAAGAATCACTCGTTTTAAGTTTGATTGAAGAATAACTCGAATCAATTACTGAAAATTAGCTCTCAATTTACTACAATCGAATAAAAGGCCAAATTGTCCTTGGCTCCAAATCATCAACCCGGAGCAATGGATAATGGTTTAGGAAATATAAAATGTTGAAACTTACGGAAATTTACCAGAAACTTATCAGAATTTTTAAGCATCAATTGCTCAAAATATTTATATGAATTTTATTTAATAGAAGAATTCCAAGAATTCAAATGCAATTATTCCCTTATTTTACTAGTATTGAAAATAAACTTGATTAATCTTTGAATTATAAATTAATTCTCGTAAAGAAAATTGAGCAAGTATAGTATATTTGAACCAATTAAAAAATGAAACATGCTTATTTTGTTTGAACAAATTATTTGTATTCTTTTCTTTTGAATTTATTTCTAATTTTGAAAACTTAACGAAAGTTTTGGTTAATTCTTATGAAAACTTATTTTTCATTTCATTTGATGGTTGACTCTAATTAAGGGACAGAACAACCGGTTTATTGAAATACAAGAGAGTATATTGAGAGTCAAGTCTGACAGAAGTGATTGGATGTGAGGCTTATCTTTAATCTCTATTAACTTCTAGACTCGAAGTCTTCTAAAACTGAATATATTTTGATGACATTCTGTGAGTAACTCCTAATTGAATGTCGAAAAACATTGGAATAACTTTAGTGACAGTAATAATGGTCGCCATAACATTGTCCGCGATTATAGTAATTGCTTTTCTGGTCAACCATTCGAGTGGAGGTCTGTTTAGTGATGAAAACATTATATTTGTTTTATTTCAATTAATTGTCTTATTTTTTAGGCCAAAGGATCCCATCTCTGGAACTAATAAATGGCGAAATGATGCCAATGATAGGTTTGGGTACTTACAAGATAATGGACAACGCAACGGCTCAGAGGATTGTAGAGGAAGCCATTGAAGTTGGTTACAGACATATAGACACCGCATATCACTATCAAAACGAGAGATTCATCGGAGAAAAACTCAATGAGTTATTCGACAGAAATGTCATCAAAAGAGAAGAGATTTTCATTACAACAAAATTATGGAATACTTTCCACAAAAGAGGATCTGTTATCCGAGGGATCAATGAATCGTTGGAAGCGTTAGGACTCAAGTATTTAGATCTGGCGCTCATCCACTTTCCTTTGGCTTTCAAAGAAGACACGGGAGAGTACATTCCTGTCAATTCAGAAGGACTGACATTAGATCTCAATATTGATGTGATTGAGACCTGGCAGGGAATGGAAGACGCTCTCAAAGCTGGTCTCACAAAAAGTATTGGTATTTCCAATTTCAACATCACTCAGGTGGAGCGCATCTTAAAGGCCGGATCAATTAAACCAGTTGTGAATCAGGTAAGCCATTGATTCGATGGATTCTTGAGATAAAAATCTATTTATTTTTAGGTTGAGATTCACCCCTACCTAACTCAAGTGCCATTAGTTGACTTTTGCAAGAATAATGGTATTCATATGGTGGCCTACAGTCCGATCGCAAAAGCTAATCAAACTTTGTTCAATGAGCCGGTGCTTCAAGAAATGGCCAGAAAGTATCAAAAGACTGTCCCTCAGGTGATAATGCGTTGGCTCATACAGAGAGAGATCATTGTTATACCGAAGACCACCAAAAAGGAGAGACTTATAGAAAACTTCTCGATTTTTGACTTCCAATTGACTGACGAAGAGATGAAAAAAGTATTTGCTTTGAATAAAGACTTCCGAATAACTCGTTTCGAAAACGCCAGATATAATCCCAACTATCCCTATGAGTGGCCATTTGGTAATAGACATACATTATAAATACATTGTATTTGGACAGACATAACAAATTGACCATTTTTTGACCAAATGTAACAAATTAATCAAATCTATATTTGTTAGATATAATTGAGTAATCAATTATTTAGTTAATAATTGATATTAATTAAGTCAATAAAATGTTTAAATCTAATTATATCATGAATTTAGTGTAAAATCAAATAATTTGAAACATTTGATTAAAAAGGGAAAACCTAATAGAGTTTAATAGAACAATATGTACAGTCTATTCCAAAATTGTTTGTTTCACCCTGAATCATTAATCTGTTTATCAATTTGGTCAAAGTACTCGAAA
>JAQIXD010001116.1:0-17447 GCA_034699985.1 Minunthozetes semirufus
TTCACCACCGAATTCACCCCCAAATTCACCACCGATTTCAACATCGATTTCACCACCGAATTCACCCCCAAATTCACCACCGATTTCAACATCGATTTCACCACCGAATTCACCCCCAAATTCACTACCGAATTCACCCCCAAATTCACTACCGAATTCACCCCCTCTGTCACAATCACCAACATTTGACTCCAATGAAAAGCCAAAGGAGTGGTATACGAATCGAGAGACGAAAGTTATTGGAGTATTCGGTATCTCATCACTAATAGGAGCAAATTGTCTAAAGTTAGCCCTCTCTGTCCCTCAACCCTATTTGGTTATGGGATTATGTTTTACAAAAGTCTTCGGTTTAATTCACTACTTTTATCACAACTTTTATTGAATTTTACAAAAAAATCATTTATTTTATTTGGAATTCATTTTTAATGCCTTTTAATTATTTTTAAACTCATTTAATGCCTATTATGTGATAGTTTTATAATAGTAGTAGTTTTTAATTTGTTTGTGGAATATATTAAAATTATTTGTATTAACTGTTTGTCAAAATTGTTGATAAAAATTGAGACTTAATAAACGAAATCGATATTTACGGCAAAGAGTGGGTGGAATTCAATGCATTAAATGAATATTCAATTCAAATGTCATTTAACTGTTTTAATAACTAATCCGCTGATGAAAGTCATAGGAGTCGGCGATTATTTCACTGATCTTACTCTCAAAGAGGGCACAGAGAGTGGTATAACAATTGGTGTCCGACACAAGACATTGACTGAAACTCAAAACCAATGGATTTTATTAACCCTTTTGTTGGATAAAATACTTCTGTTGTGTTATCTATTATTTCTGATTTCAATTTATACCTAATCACTGATCACTGAATTGAATCTCTACTAATCAGTCAATAAAATCAATGGATTTTATTGACTATTATTTGATTAAAATAGCTTTCTTTGCATATATTCTGTTCATTATTTGAGTGCAATATTATTCAGTAATAAAATTTTACTTATCTATAAAAATGTCCAAATTGTTTATTTTGATTTATTTAGGGAAACTGAGTGAACACCTGTACAGTTTTCTAAGTAGATTAAATTTAAAGCTTATAAGATAAAAGGTTAAACAATTCCGGGTTTGGAGTAAACACATCTTTCAAACCTTTTTTAAAATTCATTTCAAATAAAGTTTTGTTAATGAAGTTTGAAATTCAAGGAAATTATGAATTCATTGATAATTATATTCACTTTTATAATTTATTTTCAACTTACTTATTTATTTTTTACAATTTGTACTTGTAGTATAAACTTGGAAATTCCAAAATTATATATTAAATGACCTTTATTCAAATATATTGCCCCTCAAATTGTTTGTCAACAAATAATTGCATTTTATTTAATTTTTAATTAATTTTGATTCAGTTTTAATACAAATTCAATTCAAACAATTCATTAGTGAAACGTATTGAAGCAAAGTTTTAAAGTTATCATGCTCAATTGTCAATCAGTTTATCGTCTCTCGGGTAAAACTGGTTGAGCCATCTGTTCATTTCAACGATCAATTTTTCACCTTTTATGAGGTGAGGCTTTTTGAAACTAACTTTATTGGAGAAGATTATACCGTCTCTAATGAGCTGTAATTAAACAATTGAACAATCAAACAATTAACCATGGTTATTTTATTTCCTGCAAACACTATTATTGCCATTTATTAACTTAATCAAAATAATAGAGTTACCTGAGTAGCTTCGTATCTTGAAAAGAAGACGGTGATCATTCTGTTCAATAGACCCGGCTTACAGTAATGGTGTATTGAGAGGCGGAATTTGCGTCCAGAGAGGGGTAGGTTTTGCGATACCATTGAAACGTGGATTAGATTGAAAGGACCGCCGGTAACAAACCAGTGGTTAATATACGGGCCTTCGAACACGTTTTTCATTGTGAAGAAGGTCTTCCATTGTTTGCCCAAAAGTGTTAAATCAAATTGAATGACAAAATTGTAGACATGATTCTCGAAATCGATAACCGGCCGATAGTCAATTCTGGCCACCTTGCTCAATATGCGGAATAACCAATTCTGGGTCAAAACTGAGTCGTTATCAATTATAGCCAGGGGTATTCTGTGCAGAGCGTCAAAGTGGGACAAATCCGACGAATTGATGTTGAATTCCTAGTTGAAATATTAATATTATCATGGTACAATTAATATCATATTAAATTAGCACCAACTTACAGTGAAATGACCCAGAAATGTGAGAATAGTTGAATTTGAGTACTTCAGTCCAATCATCTCTTTGTTCTCTCTGGGCGTCCACGAGGGCGGGGCATCAGTTGAATCGTACCAGAAGAAGATGAGTCCATTTAACTCAGTTGTGGCCCAAGTTCTTATACTAGCCTTCGGCAGATTTGATCCTTTTTGCACAAATTATCATTTAATACCTTTACCTGAATGTGGTTTCAAATTACCGTCGAGTCCGGGCACGTGAGTGCACTGTCCCTCTCCGCTGAAAGTCCATCCGTGGAAAGGACAGCGAACATTCTCACCAATTACTTTACCACCGACCGGAAGGTATGTCCCCATATGTGGACAGTAGGCGTCCATTATATGCACTTTACCTGATGAAGAGCGAAAGGCCAGCAAATCGATTCCAAATATATTCTTGCCTTTAATCTGATTCGTTCCTATTTCATGCGAAGTAAACAATGGGACCCATCCCGTCAGGTTCTCTGGAAGAATATCTCCCTGATTCTTCAAGATCTCAAGAGGAATGGGACGGTACCATTTGGATTTTCTCACATCCTGTTCCATAAAAAATAATTAAGCTTGATTAAACTCTTGTTAATAATCTTACCCAAGCAATTTGACGTGCGAGGAAGTACTTAGTGATTTTAGTGATAATTACGATAAGCAATACCGTAACTATCAGTTGGATTAGGTTTTCCTTTAAAAACGGTATTACATTTAAATCCATTTTAACCATAGAAGTGTTAGAAGTGTTTTGCAAATGTGTTGTCTTTTAATTGATTTTTATTTTAATTGGTTTTTGATTTCAAATTTTTTTTCCAATATTTTGTCCCAAATGTGTCTCTTAGTTGAGTTTAAACGATTATGTAATCCAGTTATTACTTAACTTATGAGTTATGATATAATAATTATTAGGAATTAATTTCACTTTATTCCTGATTTCTAAATTCAATTCAATTAAAACTAATTTAATATTTGTTTCAATAAATTCTTTAATAAAAACTTAATTAAATAACTTTTGTTTAAAAAAAACTTATTTTAAAATCAAAGGAAAGTTTCAAAGAATTCATCATAACTTTAAAGGAGAGCTTCATTTTGTGCAGGGTATTCATCCATCCATTAGTGTCACGCAATTCATTTTTTTCTTTGACCATGGTCTTTTACTTCCTAATGGGACAGGAATTTTGAATTCTTCTATTGTTTTCCACAATTTATTGGTAAAATCCTGGCAGAGATTGGACAATTTGCATTGACAATCATTGATAAAGCAACAACACTGTTCTTTATCAGCGGAGATCAATGTCTCTTCAATAAGTTTTGGGTCTTTTAATGAAAATCCTTTGCTTTCAATAAAGTCTTTGAGTTTTGTATTATTATATTTGTTTGGTTTTCTTATAATTGTTTTCTCTATATTTAAACTGTGATAGCTGTCAATGAAATGAATCAATGCATAAGTTTATAATTATTATAACTTTTTGAATTACAAACTTATCTGAGGAGTCTGAAGTTTGAATAAACAGTTTTTAACAAGTTTTTAGCATGATTAAACAGTTTTTAACAATAAAATGATCTTGGTCAAAGTATTTGACAAACATTTGAATGTAAATGCCTTTTACATTCAAATACCGGAATCGATTTAATCCTATTTGTGATTGAGATTAAGGTTTAATGATTTGAATGTTTTTATTATAAAATATTTTTCACATTTCATTCAAAGTCACAGAAAGTGAACCAAAATTCAATTTGTGATCAAAACCTCAGATTAATCCAAGACTTGTCTCTCACTTATTTCCAAAACAAGTTGAGTCCATAATTTAGTTTTGCATTTGAATACAGGATTCAAAACTTTTTTATCAGTGATATGAAAACAATTATCTATTTATTCATTTATTCATACATTTATTGATTTCTTTTGATTTCATTCAAACTTTTGGTAATATTTTCGCAATTGTTTGGAAATATTTAAAATTTAGTCAACTTTCAGATATAAGAAGGAATTTAATCGATAATAATCTGATAACAAATGAGAAGATTTCAATTAAGTTGAAAGCAAATGAAGATAAGAATTTCGATATCAAACCTAAACTCAATAAAACGGAAAGTATGGCTCAAAACAAGACTTATGAATGGGATAATAGTGACGAAAAGACACAGCTTTCATCTGCTCTTGCTAAAAAATCAAATGTCAATGAAACTACAACTTTGGAAGTGAAAGAGCCAAAGAAGACAAACAACAGAGAACTGGTTGTAAGAGAGCCATCGCCTCCTTTTTCAAGCCAACGATATGATGTGTTAATGGCTTTTTGTGGCACCTCTGGTATGATCATGCTAACGATGGGAGCACCATATGTATTGTCATTTTTTAACTGCATATCCGTCGGAATATTTTACTGTTCATATTATGGGATCGAGTTTTGCATTAAACGAATCCAATCCATACCTAAGTTTGGATTCTTCTAAAATTACATCACATTTTCATTGAGTAAAATTTTTTAATTTATCATGATCACTTTTTAAACATATAATTCGTTTGACAAATGTTTATTTCTTTAATAATGAACAGGATTAATATTGTTGAATAAATTGCAAATCACTTAATATTAAGTCTAATTTCTAATAAGTGTTAAAACGACCGAAAAAGTCAACAATAGTTCACTAATTCTAATCAGAGCTCATATTCTTAATGTTTACAAACATTTTAAACATTTTGTAAAACTTGTGATTAGAACCGAATGACAGTTCGATGGCTCGACCAACGCCTCCGATGAAGCGCGAGATCTCTTGCGGAGAAGACTTTGATTGCGGACATAAGAGCCGGAACTGCATCACAACCATCAAAATAGCGGCCAATTCTGGATGACAGTCACCATAAATCTGTAGACACAATGACAACAGTTCCTCAATATGTGAATCTGAGTCAATTAGCACCGACTCATCTATAAGAATAAATGGCCATAAAATTATCAAGATTCTTTTTAGTCTTAAATATCACCTGAAATATTCTGATGCAATTGATTGAGAAGTTGTTTATATCTTTTATAATCTATTGGGTGTTCCTCTTCTTCGCCACATTTAAGACAATTGCAGTGAAAATAGTATTCATTCTTAAGCTTTAATTGGCGTTCATTTCTATTGATGTCGAGAGGGATGTAATGAATGAAAATCTCTTCTTCTTTATCAATGGTTCTGATGGCTCTCACTTGAAGTTTAGTGCCTTCGAAGATAACGGCAGCGTTGGGTCGACACGAGTGGTCGAAAACTGAAGAACAGATGTATATTCCGTAACCACTCTTCTGGTTCTCGTAAGTGATGTCGTGAATCACTATTGAGAAACAGTTTATCAATAATTGTCCGTAAAGTCGGAAAAGTTTTGCCGAATTGAAATCGACGCCATATTTGCTGAATATCTCACAGAAGTCATTAAATTGTTTCATACGGTTGTCATCGGATCTGATCTCTGATTCATGGCTTTCAAAGTCGTTCAGAGATCGGAACAAACCATTGAATAATTGGCTCTTTTTATGCAAAATATCTTCAGATTTATTGACGACAAACCATAAACGTAGTAAAAGTCTTAGTGTATAGTCATCTAAATCAATATTCTTGGTTAGTATCTGACACTCGTTCTTATGCCAAAACCAGTCACTTCTTTGACATTTTTGATTACAATAAAAGAGTTTCAAACATTTTGAACATCTTTTTAGGGATGAATCACTTTTCAGACAATAATCACATTTAAGACTCTTTTGTTCAAAGTCTAAGACATGAACTAATGGCTGTTCTTCAGAGATGACATCACCGATAGAATAAGATTTATTTGACTTTGATTTTGCCATTAATTAACTGAAAGATAATTAAGTGAAGTGTTTTTGAAACTAAAAGTTTTAAGTTATGAATAATTTGCTGTAAAACTGTTTGAATGGATCCAAAGACGCAGAAGACGTGAACAGATTGATAGCTATTTTTAAATTCCTGAAACATATGCCAAGTATTTTGATCTATTAATATTTGTGACTCCATTTCTCCCACTTATGTATTGATTTTCGTTCTTTGAGTTCATAAAAATATCTTCAAATTCCTCAAAGTCTTTGACCTCAAGAGAAGCTCAAGAATTTTTAAGCGAAGAAAATTGATTAATAAAATGAGCATTTTTATAGTTTAATCTTGTTAAATTTTGGAAAGATTTTAATTTTAAGCTTGGTAAAATTATGTTGAAACAAAACATTAAATAAATACAAACGAATATCAAGGAATAAATTGTGAAGAATTTCAATGAATTAATAATTTTTATTTCAAAACATCATTCATTCAGTTCAGGAATTTCAAAAAAGGTGCTAGCTTAATTGTCATTGAGTTCAGAAAATCAGGAACATTTGCCGGAGCTAAGAGTTGAATAAAATAAAAGAATGTGGTTACTAATAATCCATTATTCCTATACTTTGCTTGAGGTTTGAGACTAACTATAGAATCAATCATTTGGTCGATAACTATATTCTGATCTATTCTTAGGGCTTGTATTTGTGTTAATGAGTCGATCGCTGTCTTGAATTCGTTCTTCATTTTGTCAAAACTTTTGTAGACCTCTCTCACAGAATCGGAAGAACTATTCCAAGACTTTTCCAAATGTTTGATCATATTCTCAGTCGAAAACATTTCGGTTTTGACTAATATGGGCTCTATTCCGATCACTTTTATCCCGAAAGGTCTGACTTCTTGTCTCAAAGAATCAGTGAATGCATTCACTGAGCTCTTAGTCATCGAGTAAACACCTAAACCACTCAATGGCAAGTGACCCACCATACTCGATAAATTGATGATTCTACCTAGTCAAAATTAATTTCTATTTTAACAAGATCTTTATTTAGAAAGATAGCTATTTACTGGGATTTTGATTCCACGTCAATTTATCCCAATTGTATTACCTTTTGATACTCTTAGGAGAGGCATAAAAGCCCTACTCATGCGAATAACTCCATAAACATTTACATCGAACTGTTTTCTGTAATCCATGTCTATTGTTCCCAATTCTAGAGATGAGAGGTGAGCCACACCAGCATTGTTTACCAGTGCCCACAGTTTGAGTTCATTTTTATCAAGATCATTCTTAACCACTTCAAAGGCTTGTTGGACGTCAATATCTTTGGTTACATCCAATTTCAAGACAAGCATTTTGTTAGGAACCGACGCATTTGTCATTAGATCAAAAGCACCGCCTCTGTTAGGATCTAATACAGTGGCGTACACTTTGAAACCTATTTCGTTGAGATCTTTAGCCAATTGATAACCGATTCCTTTATCACATCCTTCGAAAAGATGTTATAATTATTTGCTAATAAAGTTTTAGTTTACTTAATCACTGACCAGTTATAAGAACTGCTTTACCATCAGGTGTGACAACACCTTCAGATACCCAAAATAATAGTATAATTAAGAACAAATACTTATTTACAATTGGATTAAGTGAAGACATATTCAATTCAATTCAATGTATTTATTGTAATTTGATATCAACCAGATTATCGTCTGAGTGTTAGTTTTCATTTAATATGTGCTAATAAAATGTTAGGTGATTTTGGAAACAATGTTTTACGTATAAATTGAAATCTCTGCCTAATTATTCGAGTGGACTGCCTTTTATTAGCAGTCATTAAACACAATGCAATAAATTTTGAAGAATTTCAATGAATTAATAATTTTTATTTCAAAACATCATTCATTCAGTTCAGGAATTTCAAGAAAGGTGCTAGCTTAATTGTCAATGAGTTAAAAACATCAGGAAGATATGCCGGACCTAAACGCTGAACTAAATAAAAGATGTTGGGTACTAATCCATTATTCCTATACTTTGCTTGAGGTTTGAGACTAACTATAGAATCAATTATTTGGTCGATAAGTATATTCTGATCCATTCTTAGGGCTTGTATTTGTGTTAAGGCGTCGATCGCTGTCTTTAATTCGTTCTTCATTTTGTCAAAACTTTTGTAGACCTCTTTCACAGAAGCGGAAGAACTATTCCACGACTTATCCAAATGTTTGATCATATTCTCAGTCGAAAACATTTCGGTTTTGATGAATATGGGCTCTATTCCGATCACTTTTATTCCGAAAGGTCTGACTTATTGTCTCAAAGAATCTGTGAATGCATTCACTGAGCTCTTAGTCATAGAGTAAACTCCTAAACCAGTCCATGGCAAGTGACCCGCCATACTCGATAAATTGATGATTCTGCCTAGTCAAGATTAATTTCTATTTTAACAAGATCATTATATAGAAAGATAGCT
Source organism: Minunthozetes semirufus (assembly GCA_034699985.1). NCBI lineage: Eukaryota > Metazoa > Arthropoda > Arachnida > Sarcoptiformes > Punctoribatidae > Minunthozetes > Minunthozetes semirufus. The sequence continues at coordinate 8,520 of JAQIXD010001116.1, forward strand.
ATTTACTCGGATTTTGATTCCACATCAATTTATCCCAATTGTATTACCTTTTGATACTCTTAGGAGAGGCATAAAAGCCCTACTCATGCGAATAACTCCATAAACATTTACATCGAACTGTTTTCTGTAATCCATGTCTATTGTTCCCAATTCTAGAGATGAGAGGTGAGCCACACCAGCATTGTTTACCAGTGCCCACAGTTTGAGTTCATTTTTATCAAGATCATTCTTAACCACTTCAAAGGCTTGTTGGACGTCAATATCTTTGGTTACATCCAATTTCAAGACAAGCATTTTGTTAGGAACCGACGCATTTGTCATTAGATCAAAAGCACCGCCTCTGTTAGGATCTAATACAGTGGCGTACACTTTGAAACCTATTTCGTTGAGTTCTTTAGCCAATTGATAACCGATTCCTTTATCACATCCTTTGAAAGAAGTGGTAATTATTTGAATAATTAAGTCTTAATTAACTTAATCACTGACCAGTTATAAGAACTGCTTTACCATCAGGTGTGACAACACCTTCAGATACCCAGAATAATAGTATGATTAAGAACAAAGACTTATTTACAATTGGATTAAGTGAAGACATGTTTGGTTCTGTTATTAACTAATTTGAAATTTGATATAAAAATAAATAAATTAATTTTCCTATCATTTCATCAAACATTTGACAAAATATTTGATTTCATAATTGATTTCAATGCAAACAAAATGTGCAATCATTTCACAATTGAATGTTAATGAATAATTTATAGACAATAAGAGATGGATCAATTAGGAAATTATAAAATTATCCATAAAAACCTTTTCAGATGACCAAATGACCATGCTCAAATTGCTCAAATTGTTCAAACTTGTTCATTAATTTAACATTTTGTCCGATAGATAGCGCGGGCGTTCACTAAAACTAATGTTTTGTTTCTGGTTTTATCAATGAATTTGTTTTAACTTAAAATTTTAAGCCAATGATTACTGGATCAGATTAATCTCTTCTTCAGTGAAACACAATGGCTTCCCATTGGTCGACATCTCAGCTGATCGCTGAACACAAAGACCTTCAGGTGAGTCAAATCTGTGACCAAATATTGCATTTTATTCATAAATCGGTTCTACTTTTTTTCGGCGCTCTTTAGGCCGTATGTCTGGCCATAAGTATTGACGGTCGGTGTGCGCTGTCATCTCGTCGGTCCATATCTATAATAAACTGCAGTAAACCCGATGTTATCGACCATCGGATCAAAAGGGAGACCAAATGGGACTCAACCGCAACTGAATTCAATCAATTGGACAGCAATTTGTTGGCCATCACTAACGCACAGACCGTTCAGATCTACAACATTGAGGCCAACACTAAGTGTAAGACAATTATAAGGAAAACCTTTAAGATATTTAACCACTTCTTGCAATCGATAGCGTCTTCCTCGGACACGAGTAATGGTAACCATAGTTCCAAAGAACAGCAATTAGTGACACTTCGAGGACACACCCGAACGATAACAGACCTGAACTGGTCTTACAATGAGGTGCACTCATTGGCGACCGCCTCCTACGACAATAATATGCATATTTGGGACATCAGAGACCACCGGAAGCCAATGTTGTCGATGAGTTCTGTGGCCGGATCTACTCAAGTGAAGTGGTCTAAGATTAATGAGAATATGTTGGCCACCAGTCATGAGGGGGACGTCAGGGTATGGGACAAACGCAAACACAACACTCCCATTCACTACATTACCGCCCATTTGTCCAAAATTAATGGTTTGGATTGGAATCCGAATATCGGGTCTCAGTTCGCGACCTGTAGTCAAGACGGAAGCGTTAAGGTATGCCCTCCCTGTCCATCACAACCACTAATTTTTCAGTCAATTTTCATTCGTTTATTCCTCTAGTTTTGGGATTTAATGACTTCTAAAGGAAAACCCGATATTATTCTGACCACTGGTCTACCCGTTTGGAGGGCGAGGTTTACCCCATTCGGTAACGGACTCATCACCGCATTAGTGCCTCAGTTGCGGCGCACCGGAGAGAACAACTCTCTCTGGATGTGGTCAATGGACCGGTTCGAGCAACCGCTCCACTCATTCGTTGGCCACTCGGATGTGGTCTTAGACTTCGGGTGGTATAACAAAAACGGGAACGAATACGAACTGATCACGTGGTCTAAGGATAACAGTCTTCGTATATGGAATGTCGACTCACAACTACTGGCACTTCACGGAGAAGACAATATCGTCCACTCATACGACTTCGCCATCGATGAGATTAATGACAATCAGAGCTCTTCGACCGACTCTACAGAAGGAACCGATTCGAGTACACCTCAGAGGCCCACAAGTCTTGACCTAAGCGTTAATGAGAACAAACCGACTCTCGAACAGCAAAAGTCTGTCCACTCTTCCCACGAGTCCGACCCCAAGAAGCCTCAGACGCCGGAAACGCCGATCAATAGTCTGATCCCGAATCTGACGCAAGAGTTCTCTTTAATTAACGTAAATATTCCGAACATTCAAATCGAAGAACTAAACGCTAGTAAAAGGGTTTGCGTAATAACTGCCACCACTTCTATATCGTGTCGGCTGAAGATGACGTTCCCCTCTGGTTATCCCAATCATGTGGCGCCACAATTCAATTTCCTGAACGGGTCGACCGCCCCCTCAGAAGAGGTCAAAAAGGAATTACTTAAAGTATTGCAAACGACTGCCTTTCTTCAGGTGAAGAGGAACCGGACATGTCTTGAGCCCTGTTTGAGGCAATTCATCGCTACTCTCGAAAGGCTGACCGGTTCTACCACTTCCTCATCGCTTATGAATCAGCCGACACTTATTGATCTTCTGCCGAACCATCACTACGGAAGTTATTTGGACGCATCGGTGCCGTTCCCGCGAACATCGGGCGCCCGATTCTGTTCGGGAGAGGTCTGTCCTCTGAGACAAAGATATTTGTATTGAAATTAAACGTATTTTTCTTCAGCTTTTGGTCTGTTTCGGACGTCCGCCACATTTGGAGCAAATGAACGCTCCAACAGAGTTCACGCCCCGTTCCCTGAGCGCACTCTCCGCATACCTGTCCACTCATTACCGCTCCTCTCCATCCAATCCGACAATTGACAACATTCCGTCCATTTCTTCGTTTTATTTCGATTCCTCCAAAAGGAAAAGATATAAAACAAAATCAAAGCGAAACGCATTCGACGGCAAAACCAGTGCTTCGCCCAAACATAAGAGCAATAACTGCGGTCCGGTATTTGTCTTCTCTGTCTCAGGACTACTGCCCATAAGCAGGACATTAGCCGAGAACTATGTCCTCAACACAAACGGCGATATAATGTCTATGTGTGAGACCAACGCAAAGGTTGCCCGAACTCTGAACAGACGAGACCTCTGCCAGACCTGGAATTTAGTCAAATTAAGTGCTGAGATATATATGAAAGGATTGAATAACACGAACCTAATGGAGACCCCGTGGCCTCTGCACCCGTTCGGCAAACGGCTGATCCAATCCTTGTTAGTAAAGGACAGGTATTATGTGATAACGGTTTTGATTAATACTTCTTTCCTTTAGAATCGATCACTCAGTCCTCAAATGCAATGACATACAGACGGCTGCGATGCTCGCCTGCACCTTCCACTTCACGGACACAAAGGCTAAGTTACCGCTTAAGACATCACAGCCCGGAAGCGGCAATAATTCTGTATGTCTTCGGCTCTATAGTTGTCTTCAGTTTTATTCTGTTTTTCTCTCTTTTCGTTCAAATATTTGATTTGTTTTTGTCATTGATTTCAATACAAAAAGACTTCACTTAAACTTCTTTTGACTTTTGATTCTTCTATTAATCCGATGACTATAGCTTTACATCTCTTTAAGACTATTGAAGGTATGAATCGATTTAATGGATGTGTTTTGCATTCAATCCGTCGCTTGATTTGAGTCTTATTTTATTTTATTCATTGATTTTCTCATTAATTGATTTCAAAACCCATTCCCAGTGTTTTGTCGTGTTTTTTATGTTTGGTTTTTGTCTGTTGTTTTTGTCAGTAGAATAGTCTCAATGAAATCAAATCTTGTAATCGAATTTTTCAATCAAAGCCGGGTAACTCTCCCTACCATACGGTCTGTTCGAGTATACCGGCGCCCAACACACCAGAGACTTATGGAGACTGGAATCTCAGTAAACATTTTTATTGCCTTTTCTTTTGTTTGGTCTCTAAATGTCTTTACTTAGTCTCTGCCGTCGAGAGTCTGAAGAGGACCCGATCTAACAGTTGGTCGGACTTTGCAGAAAACGAAGCACTGATCACAGGCCTGGCCAACAGCCGGTGCGACAGTTTTAACGAACAATTGGAGCTCGAAATCCATGAAAACAATGTTAAGTAAGTCTTTCCTCCAATTGATTAGAGTTTAGACTTGATATCAATGTATGCCTTTCCTCCCTTTCCCCGCACAGAATGCTGGACACAAAACTCCAGTATCAGTACGACTGCTATAAACAGATTTACGCCGATATCCTCTATCGGTGGCAACTCATGGAAAAGCGGGCTCTGATCCTGAAGTGCTGTCTGAACGTCAATCAGAGCCAACTCTTCCATTCGGGCATTGATTTCGTCACCGAATGCACGAACTCTTACTGCGAGAAACAGTACAACACGTGTCGGTCCCCGAACTGCAGCTTCTGCAAGAAGCCGACCCTGTTGTGCGCCATTTGCCGAATGCCAGTCAGAGGCGCTGTCAACCACTGCGTGGTCTGCGGTCACGGGGGACACACCGTTCATATGTACAACTGGTTCGCGCAGTCAGAGCAGTGCCCCACCGGTTGCGGCTGTAATTGTCTGCAACAGAACTCAAATATTTTTGCCTAAAATCTGTGATAAAATTCTTTAATTTATTTAATAGTTTGTAAAATATTTTATATAAAAGTCTTATATAATAGTCTTTCATATAATTCTTTATGAATTATAAGTGAATTGAATTCTTATTTTCGATGAAATCATTAGTTTTCTGAGTAATAAAAGTTTGAGTTTAGTCTAAATTTAGACAAAATTATTGTGGTTTTCGGTGGAAAACCAATTCTGATCTCTTCTGACGTTCGGATAATCCTTCAAAAGGCCTAAAATTCAGTGAAATCTCGTCTAAGATCTCAAATGAAAGTAAATTTTTTGCAAAAAAGTCTATAATTTTTCGTCAAATAAATGAAAATTATTAATAATTTTGAAGAAAAAAGGGTTTCATTAATAAGTTGTTTGTTTTAGTGAGGATTTCCAGAAATCCCAGGAAATTCTCTGAAACTTTTTCCTGGGATTTCCTTACACTTTAGTCACGTGACGGGCAGATCAATGCCAAGAAAAAAACAGTTACTTATTCTAATTGAAATGTAATTCATGACAATAGCCGTCCCAATCGTATTGAAATATTGCATAAGAGGTGATCTGATAACACAAATTACGTGAGCATTGCATACCTGTGCTCTGCACCTACAGATTGATGGGGTAAACAGTGAGGACTGGGCTGAGAGAGTGCCAGTGCATGCGTATGTGACTCGACATTTTAACTTTTACACCGTTCCTCATATTAAGCCAGGAATGGCCAGTGTTTTTATTTAGTGGTTAATCACCTTTTGCCGAATTGTTGGCCAATTTTCAACCGGATTACCCTCACCAACAACAATTGATCTTGACACTTCAGCTATGATCAAGTGGTGACTCTCACCGCAATGGATGAAATGTGGGATCCTTTAGACCCGTCGTCACTCATAAAGTGTAAGTTTTTTTTCTCACTTCAACTGCAAAGACATAGACTTTAGTGGTGTTTAAGAAAGTTATTTATTCCTTCACTTTTGTCTTCACTAATACCTCGCTTTAATGGATCAGTTTTTGAACTTTTTCTGAGCAAAATATTTTTGTTCCGATACTTGTCTATTGATTTCTATCAGGAATAGTGGGTTTGAAAAACTTTTTCCTAGTTTTAAATGTCTGAAAACGAGTGCCTTTTTCTCTGTTAATGAAATTGAATTCAATGCACAACTCATTCAATACTGAACTCAATTACATAACAAATAAGTAATCCTTTTGTGCAAACATTGAGTAAAATTTTATTTGATTTTTCGCTCAAAAACTTCATTAATATTCAGTTCTTTGGCTCAAAAAAAAAGAAATTGTTTTTTAAAACAAAAAAAATATTTATTAATAAAAAAGTAATTGACTTTTGGTTTGTTTTCTGTTTTCAATTTTCCTCTTTTTTTTTCGGCGAAAAATTTGAGACTCTTTTCGACCGATTATTTCGTCTCAAATGACTGTCAGAAATGAAAGCAAAGAAATTAATGAATGTTTTGTTTCATTCATTCACTCATTTGATTGGCTTTTTTGTTATACCATTAAAGTTAGAGTTATGTCAATAACTCTTTTTTATTCTGGTTTTGTCTTCAAAGAGGAGGATATTAATTGAGTTTTAAGGCAATTACTGTTGCCTTCTATCCGCTCATCACACGTGACCCGTCGGCAAAAGGGCCCGGAGTATAAGGGGAAGGGCTTTGCTAAGTGGTGTGTGTGCAACAACAAGGGGTATAGTGGGATATAGTGGGAAATTTTTTGTTTTCCACCGCATATCCGATAATTTTTAAATGTTTTCGAGCACTTGTGCGAAGGTTAGAGCGTTGGGGTTTGGCTGGCGTTTTGATAGTTCGTTGACCCCCTCCGCTCTTCTCCGGCAACTGGTTTGGCACCTGTTTTGTTATGCCGTCCACTGATGTGTTGGCATTGATTTCACTGAACAGTAAACAGTGTTTTTTGTGTTTTTCAGAGAATACAGTAATAGGTTTTGTTTTGATACTCATTCTGTTCCTCTGTTCCCATCCCTAAAGAATTTGCGGATCATATCTTATGCAACACTCGGTTTCCCCTTCGTTTGTGACGTCCACTCATTGGAACCCCCTGTATGTGTGAGATAGAGGCCCACCCCAGACAAAGCCATATTTGCTGACCTGTCTCTCAATTTGTTGCACATTTAAGCTCTTTTATGGGATGGCATTAATGCTCGCTATTTGTCAGTCATTTAGATTTGTTTTTCTTCTTTTCAATACATTTATTAAAAGCCATTAAAGACTGCTTTCGATCGGAAGAGCAATCCATTTCGAGAGAGAAACTTCTGAAAAATGTGTTTAATATCTAAACTCTTGGCAAAAGTGCGCTGAAATTCGTGGTTAAAACTCTTTTTAATGGAAACATTAAATTCTTCGAAGGATTTTAACTTTCAAATCATTTTCAGGACTTAATAATAGTCTTTATATTTGTTATTAAATCAATGATTTATTTCGCAGTAAATTGTTTCACAACAAAAAAAACTGAATTTCAAACTCAAAAGAGTCTTTAATTCTGTATTTATTTGTTTATTACTTCCTCGCAGTTAATGAGATATGAAAAAAGCCTTTTCTAGCAATCGTTTAATAACAAGAGCCAACTATTGTGAGCTCAGAATTTCACATTACATTAGATTAAGTGGTATTCAGTTGTATTCAAACAAAAGTTTTTAATGAATGAAATGTGAAAAACCATTACTCCTATCATCAAATCAAATGATAATGAAATTATTAAAGCAGTTCTTTGGCGAAGAGTCGAGTCGTTTCTCTTAATTATCGGACGAATCGGTCGGAAAACAACACCGGATTAATAGATTGCATGTTTCACAGCCCAGGATAGGCCGTCCCGTTTGGTCATTAGGCGGTGATTCGTCTCAGTATTCTTGCATAAAGTGATGCATTGCTTCAACAAGTGGTCGATAATTACTATTTCGGAGAATAAGAGCCAAAAAAACTTGAATTCAATATTAAATACCAAACAAATAGAGTGACAAAAATGATGTATTCATCGCTTATATAATAACATAATTATATCGAATAACTTATAGTCTATCTATAAGTCTATATTATAGACCAATAAAATAATGATAAGAATAATGTATTTACTTCATGTCACTGATAGATATGCAAATTTGATTCATCTCACACACAATATCGTGAATATTACCATCAATATTAAGGGCTCTTTTGCTGTTTATTTATTTATTTGTTTGTCTATTAGTATTCGTCTCTCAATGAAAGTCTTTAAATGAATTTTAGTTTCAGTCGTCTCTCAACCAAACCATACGACTAATGATTTTTTTGGTGTTTCACTCGATTTCAGTCAGAATTGAAAATTAGTTTTGGATTTCATATTAGTTTTTCCACTATTTTCTGTTACCTATAATTGAAATTCAATAGATTTTTATATTGAAATACCTTTTTATAGTGTTTTCTATGAAAAGAAATATTTCACTGAGTTTTTAGTCATGAATTTCGTTATGAAATTCAATTAATTTCTTTTGAAAAGAGTCTTTCAATCGTTTGTTTGATCGGTAAGTTTTTGCCAACAAATTTCTTCTTGATTTCAATGTCACAACTCTTTAATTAAATGAATAATTAGTTATATTTCATAAATATTTTGTTATTGTTTCGGAAATTACTAATTAATAATCAGAAACCTTTTCCAAGAGCTTTAAAATTACCTTTGATTTATGGAAAATCAATTTCCCGATTAGCAATTCTGGAATTTTTCACCCCTTCAGCTTAATTCAAGTGATCTAGTGCATTTTAGTGCATTTTTAATGCCTAATATATTTCGGGGAAAATCTGTTTTTATAATTAATGGTAAAAACACTCAAATTTCAGAAACAATTTGTCTTTTTATAGACTATGAAAGCTCATATCGAGTTAGAAATATGGGTGCAGTCTCCACATTCTTACACCTACCCTGGTATATACGCTCTGATATTTATTGAAAAATAATTATTCCTCAAAATTCATGTAAAAAAGTGGGAGAAAAAAGTGAGAATTTATTATCAAAATTTGTGTGAACTCACAGGTAGTAAATGAGCGCAAAAAATGGCATAATTTGT